>CM053029.1:90388995-90562531 GCA_028564925.1 Lithobates sylvaticus
CTGAATAGTTCCAGCAGAAGTGACATAATGTTACAATAGACATGTGCAATTCGTTTCATTCTTTTACGTTTTTCGTATTTTTTCGTTATTTTCGTTCGTTCATTTTCGTCCGAATGAACGAATCGTTCGAATCGTACGAATTCGAATAACGAATCGTTCGAATCGTACGAATCCGATTAACGAATCATTCGAATTGAACGAATCCGAAAAACAACGAAAATCCGAAAAAAAAATTATTAGAAACAACGAATGTACTAATGAAGAAAATCCGAAAAACAAAAACGAACGAAAAAATTCGTACATTCGTAACTTTGTTTTTTGTTGAATTGGTAATTTTCCATGTCCCTTACAATGGTGCTGCTAAACGTGCTTCGAATGGATTGAACAAAAAAATTCGTACATTCGTAACTTTTTTTTTCGATTCGTAACTTTTTTTTTCGATTCGTACCTTTTTTTTTTTTTCGATTTGTAATTTTCAGTGTCTCTATTGAACAAAAAAATTCGTACATTCGTAACTTTTTTTTCGATTCGTAACTTTTTTAAATTTATTCGTAAATTATTAAAATTTAATAATAGCATACACATTACATAAAATTATGAATTATGCTCCGACTACAAATCTCCGAATGTTACGAATGTACGAATAAATATGAATGCGTCCGAAAATTAAACTAACGAAAAAACGAATCAACGAAAAAATAACTCTTACGAATGTACGAATCGTTATGAATACGAACACCGACGACTTACGAATGTACGAATCGTTACGAATCCGAACACCGACGACTTACGAATGTACGAATCGTTACGAATCAACGGAAACGAAAAAAATGAAACGAAAATAAACGAATTTTTTTTGTTGTGCATATGTCTATGTTACAATGCAAGGGCCATCAAAATCTACTGTCTCATGACAATCGGAAGAGGTGCCCCAGGATTGCCATGTGACAGCGGATTTAGGGGATCAAATTTGGTTTTAAAGTGGAAGTAAACCCTCCTATCGTTTTCAGCCAAGGAAGCTGCCATCTTGGCCTCTGTTCAATCCTCAACTGCCATGATGCTGCACATGTGATCAGTTATGACACCAGCCATTGGATGGTTTGACAGTTTGGTTGAAAGCATGGTCAATGTGACAGGTAGCATTTCCGGCATGCCATTTTTTTTTTTAAACTATTTAAATCAAAGGGTTTACTTCCGCTTTAAGTTGAATAGCTATGAATAGATAGAAGTAGATATGAACTAATATTCAGTAGATGCGGAAAGTGCTGCTATTAAGTTGAGATGCAGTTGACTAAAATACAGTATATGCACAGTCTGAATTTCCCAGGAAAGTCAATAGATTTCTCATCCTCTAGCATCCCCTTTCCAGTAATATAAATTCCTCATCACTACCCTTGTCTGTTGACATGTTCTGTTCTCTCTGACATGATCTGCAAGAGAGAGAGTGGCTATTGCTTCAAGTGTATCATGGGTGTGTATTGCTGGTTTTGCAGGTGGAGGACAAGAGCCAGACAAGGTGTTTCGGGAACTGCCAGCTGACAAAATGACTGCCCCTATCCTGTGATGAGCTCAAGCGTGCTTGGACTAGGATTTGAGCCCACAAGTCTGTGCCCCCCAGGAAGCCATCACCATAAAGGGCCAATCACTGGGAATTCCTCAGCTGAAAATGACTGGCCCGAACAAGTGATAGCTTCCTGGCTGGATGGGTTCAAATCCTAGTCCTCCGAACACACTCAACCTCATCACTACTGGTCACATCAAGGTAGCAGATCCTTGTCCATACATTTTTAAAATCATGAATAATAAGGACCAGTACACACTGACAGTTTTTTTTCATTCAACCCAGCAGACTGAATGAAAAAAAAACTGAGGAGCTTGCTGTACTAACCACGCATTGTTAGTATATCGATCTCCCCGCTGAGCTATTGTGTTCTGACAGGTGGACCCCCCCGTAAGACCACAACAGTCAGCGCTCACAGATTTTGGCTGTGACTGCTGATCAGTGCCAATCGGCTGCTGTTTTTCCAGCATGCCTGTTCAACAGAAGCCGGCTTCTGTCACACAGGCTGCTATACACATGGGCTGAATGTTGGCCGGTTTCTGTTGAACTGGCCGATACCGGCCGATAATCGCCCCGTGTCTACCATGGAATAGAGTTACAGCTCCCAGACACATACAGTACATCATTATTTATTTGTATATACACTCACTGGCCACTTTATTAGGTAAAACTTGCTAGTATAGGGTTGGACCCCCTTTTGCCTTCAGAACTGCCTTAACCGTTTCCCGACCGCCTCATGTAGATATACGTCTACAGAATGGCACGGGCAGGCAAAAGCACGTACGGGTACGTCCCCTTTAATTTGCCTGCCCGTGGGTCCCGCGCGCGCCGCTAGCGGCGCGCTCGCGACCCGGCCGGGAGCTCCGTGACCACGGCCGCGGGACCAGCAGACCCGATCGCCGCTGGTATCCCGCGATCGGGTTACGGAGCTGAAGAACGGGGAGAGGTTTGTGTAAACAAACCTCTCCCCGCGCTTCCTACTCTGCCTGTCATTGATCGGCTGTTCCCTGTCATCGGGAAAGCCGATCAATGACGTCAGACGTACAGCCACGCCCCCTACTGTAAAAAAAAACACACGTCACACTGACTCCTCCCCGCCCCCTAGTGTTTAACCCCTTCACTGCAACTGTCATTTACATAGGAATCAGTGCTATTTAAATAGCACTGATTTCTGTATAAATGACAAATGTCCCAAAAATGTGTCAAAAATGTCCGATGTGTCCGCCATAATGTCGCAGTCACAATAAAAATCGCTGATCGCCGCCATTACTAGTAAAAAAAAATATTAATAAAAATGCTATAAAACTATCCCCTATATTGTAAACGCTATAACTTTTGCGCAAACTAATCAATAATCGCTAATTGCGATTTTTTTTACCAAAAATATGTAGAAGAATACGTATCGGCCTAAACTGAGGAAAAAAAATGTTTTTTTTATATATTTTTTGGGGATAGTTATTATAGCAAAAAGTAAAAAATATTGCATTATTTTCAAAATTGTCGCTCTATTTTTGTTTATAGCGCAAAAAATAAAAACCGCAGGGGCGATCAAATACCACCAAAAGAAAGCTCTATTTGTGGGGAAAAAAGGACGCCAATTTTGTTTGGGAGCCACGTCGCATGACCGCGCAATTGTCAGTTAAAGCGACGCAGTGCCAAATCGCAAAAAGGGGCCTGGTCCTTTGGCTGCCAATTGGTCCGGGGCTGAAGTGGTTAAAGTGGGAGTAAACTCTCATGCATAATTTGTACCTATTTGTACCTATAATAAGGCTTACCTATAGGTACTGTAAATATCTCCTAAATGTGCACCGTTTAGGAGATATTTACTGTACATGCTGCTGGCTACGTCACCGGCACTTGCGCTCTGAAGGAATGGCCACCACGGCCGTAAATGCCGGAAGGAAGATGGGTGAAGATGGAAACCTTGTCAGTGGTGACAGCTCGCCTCTGGAACGGCTTCATTCTAAGGTAAGTTTCCTATAATGTGCTAGCATGCAATGCATACCAGCACATTATGGCTTTACCTTGCAGGTTCCAACCCCCCCCCCCCCCCAAAAAAAAAAACACAGCGGTTAATTTTTTGTGGCATAACCTCCAAATCTCAAAATGTTTTAATTTTATATAATATTTTTGCTGCTGTGATCCAAATTTCTGTAAGAAGGTGACTATGTTCCTTCTCCATGGTCCCATTGTGTGTAGGAATGCAGCCACTGTCTCTTGCTGTCAAGATGAACTAGAGACTATGGGATTTGTAGTGCACATACAGAACTTGAATGGGCTGCCCTAAGTGTGTTTGTAGCCCAAAAGCAAAATTACTCTGCATTTGGAGTGCCATTTAGAATGAATGGCACCCAAATATACATCACGTGTTTTGCAGTGATTGTCGCATGATTTGGAATCATGGGCAAAAAGTGGCGATTCCTCCCGTGATTCCAAATCGCAAAGTGGGAATGGGGCCTAAACCTGCCTGGTGATCAGCTTTAAACTTGAAATCTTTGTAACCTAGGGCCATCTCCTGTAATACACAGCAAGCTCTTTATTATAACTAACGATTTAATGATCCTGTTTGAGCTGCATTGTGCCCCGGGACATTGTCCTTAGGTCAGTCTCCTTGTCCTGTTTATGGCTGATTATCACTTGTAACCTTACGTTATACATGGGCCTGCTATGGGCAATTTGTCCCCAAAGGACAGATACAGGGAGAACAATGATTTCATCTAACCTATGGCAAACAGGATAGAGGTCTTCTATGGAATCATTTTAGTTTGTTATTTCTTCCAGTGAAGTATGTTAGATAATTGGAGACAACAACAAATAGTTATAAAGATTAGTGCAAAAAAAAAAAAGAATTTAGCTAAAAAACAACTTGCCTGAGTTACCTTAGGCTTAGTCCAATTAGAATACATTTATATTTAAAGGATAAGTTCACCTTAAAAAAAAAAAAAAAACGGCCCCAGTTCTAAAAGTCACACTTGAATGAATGGCCGGAGGTTTTCAGGCACTTAGTAGAGGCTATTTCCAGCACTAAAGCGCCTCAAAACCGCCCCGTGTGAAAGAGGTCTAAAACATATCCAATAAAAAAAAATTAAATATCTAATTTCTTCATCAATTTAGGCCAATATGTATTCTGCTACATATTTTTGGTAAAAAAATCCCATTAAGTGTTTATAGATTGGTTTGGGCAAAAGTTATAGCGTCTACAAACTGTGGAATATCTTCATTTATTTATTTATTACTAGTAATGGCAGCGATCCATGACTTATAGCGGGACTGGTATATTGTGGCATTCTGACACTAACAGACACTTTTGACACTTTGTGGGAACCAGTGACACTAATACAGTGATCAGCACTAAAAATATGCACGGTCACTGTACTAACGACACTGGCTGGGAAGGGGTTAAACATCAGGGCCAATCAAAGGGTTAACTGTGCGCCTAGCCAGTGTTTATATGAACTGTGGGAGGTGCTTTCACTATGGGAAGACATTGGAATTTGTGTCCTTCCTTCACAATTGGTGGGTGCTGGCAAACATTGAGTACATGGTACCCTAACCAGAAATGTCGGATCACATATATATATATATATATATATATATAAATAAATATATATATACATATATATATATATATATATATATATATATATGCATGACCTTGCAGACATGCGCAGGGGCCATTAACTCTTAACGGCACCCCTAGGCATCTAGCAAATGTGTCTATAATCATGCCCACCAAAGCGCTTGGTACCACAGTACCATACGTTTTGGTGCAGTGTGACTTTAACCATTGTAATACTGGACACTTTTACCCCCTTCCTGCCCAGGTGAATTTTCATCTTTCAGCGCTGTCACACTTTAAATGACAATTGGGAGGTCATGTAACACTGTACCAAAAACTTAATTTTTATCATTTTGTTCACACAAATAGAACTTTCTTTTGCTGGTATTTAATCACCACTGGGTTTTTTATTTTTTGTTAAATAAATGAAAAAAGACAGAAAATTAAAAAAAAACATTTTTTTCTTTGTTTCTGTTATACAATTTTGCAAATAAATAATCTTTCTTCATGAATTTAGGCCAACATATATTCTGCTCCATTTCTTTGGTGAAAATAACCCAAATCAGTGTTTATTATTTAGTCTGTAGGAAAGTTGTAGAGTTCACAAACTATGGTATATATAGTATCTGAAAATGTACTGTATTTTCTGGCGTATAAGACTACCTTTTACACAGAAATTACACAGCCAAAAAGCGGGGGTAGTCTTATACGCTGGGTGAAGAAGCCGCCAGATGGATATCAGTCCGCCGGGCACTCTGTAAAATTGTAATATGTATACAGTATGCGCCGCTCAGCCAATCCCGGTGGGCGATGCACTCTGATGAATACAGAGCCTGCTAAGCCTGCTTGAATTGGGTAACAACCTCTGCCAATCCGAGCAGGCTACATGAGTCAGAGCGGCGCGGGCTAATGTCACAGCCTCTGCCAATCCAAGCAGGCTTTGTATCCATTAACAGATTAGTAAAATACAATGCCTGCCGTGATTGGCTCAGCGGTGCACACTGCCTGCACACTGTATTCTGAAGTGTACCTGGCGCTACTGTACTATCACAGTATCATATATACTGTGTGTACTTGGTGCTCTACATATTACAAAGCATCCTGTACTGCACATCCAGCTCCAGATCTCCCCTAAAATACAGGTATGATTTATGGTGCTTTGGAGGAGAGGATTCATTGTTGCTGCCTACCAATTGTGGGATCTCTGGGACTTGTAGTTCACCAGTTAAATTTTTCTGATGTTAAGTCTGATGTTTTTTTTTTTTCCCCTGATGTTTTTTTGTAAATGGTGTTGCCTCGGAAGGGGGGTAGTCTTATATGGCGAGCATAGCCCCAAACCTACGTTTTCACTGGAAAAATAGGGGGTCGTCTTGTACACCCAGTCGTCTTATACGCCGGCAAATACGGTACCAATCCTGATGTACTGACTCATTTCTTGATGCCCAAAAATGGCAGGGTGGTACTGATAACATATCCCCCCAAATGACCCCTTTTTTGGAAAGTATACATTCCAAGGTATTTAGTAAGAGGCATGGCAAGTTTTTTGAAGTTGTATTTTTTTGTCATAAGTTTTTGGAAAATTAAGAAAATATATATTTTTTACACCAATGCAGTACAGCAGCATCATTAAACAGGTGTGGCGGTGATCAGGACTGGTCACAGTACAGGGGCAAAAAAAATTGTATTATATATTTTTTCTTTTCTTTTTACAAACTGTCATGTGACCTGCTGTGATTGGTTACAGTGGTCACGTGGTACCGGCAGCAGGCTGGTACAGTGATCAGTCATTGGCTGTGCCCAGTGGATGAAGCCAGTGACAGATCGCGCCAAATCGCGATCTGGGAAGACGTCATATGATGTCCACCCAGATCGACAAGAGGTTCCTGCTGGTGTGATCTTGCTATAGGCCGGGCAGGAACTTTACGTGTCACATGTGAACTTTACTGTGATAAGGTGACAACACTTTTTTCCCTATCTCCCAGTGCTTGTGATAAAGTATTCACCCCCTTGGCTTTTTAACCATTGCTGGAGTGCATGCTGATAGGAAGCGGCTGAAAGAAGGCTACAGGAGAGCACCAGCTCTGAGATGCAATAATGGATGGAACATTTGAATAGGATTTTATGAAAATTAAAAAAATATGAGTCCCAGTGCTTTGGCAAACTAAATGTAACACAGTTAAGGTTGATATCTAATTCAAAAATTAATTCAATTATCCTGCTTTTAAAAGTTATAGTACAGTGCCTTGCAAAAGTGGCTTTTTACCTATTTTGTTACATTACAGCCTTTAGTTCAATGTTTTTTTAATTTGAATTATATGTGATGGATCAGAACACAATAGTCTAAGTTGGTGAAGTAAAATTAGAAAAATATATACATAAAACTATTTTTCAGAAATAAAAAAATGATAATTGGCATGTGCGTATGTATTCACCCCCTTTGTTATGAAGCCCATAAAAAGCTCTGGTGCAACCAATTACCTTCAGAAGTCACATAATTAGTGAAATGATGTCCACCTGTGTGCAATCTAAGTGTCACATGATCTGTCATTACATATACACACCTTTTTGAAAGGCCCCAGAGGCTGCACTATCTAAGCAAGAGGCACCACTAACCAAACACTGCCATGAAGACCAAGGAACTCTCCAAACAAGTAAGGGACAATGTTGTTGAGAAGCACAAGTCAGGGTTAGGTTATAAAAAAATATCCAAATCTTTGATGATCCCTAGGAGCACCATCAAATCTATCATAACCAAATGGAAAGAACATGGCACAACAGCAAACCTGCCAAGAGACGGCCGCACACCAAAACTCACGGACTGGGCAAGGAGGGCATTAATCAGAGAAGCAGCACAGAGACCTAAGGTAACCCTGGAGGAGCTGCAGAGTTCCACAGCAGAGACTGGAGTATCTGTACATAGGACGACAATAAGCCGTACGCTCCATAGAGTTGGGCTTTATGGCAGAGTGGCCAGAAGAAAGCCATTACTTTCAGCAAAAAACAAAATGGCACGTTTTGAGTTTGCGAAAAGGCATGTGGGAGACTCCAAAGATATATAGAGGAAGGTGCTCTGGTCTGATGAGACTAAAATGTAACTTTTTGGCCATCAAAGAAAATGCTATGTCTGGCGCAAACCCAACACATTACATCACCCAAAGAACACCATCCCCAAACATGGTGGTGGCAGCATTATGCTGTGGGGATGTTTTTCAGCAGTTGGGACTGGGAAACTGGTCAGAGTTGAGGGAAAGATGGATGGTGCTAAATACAGGGATATTCTTGAGCAAAACCTGTACCACTCTGTGTGTGATTTGAGGCAAGGACGGAGGTTCACCTTCCAGCAGGACAATGACCCCAAACACACTGCAAAAGCAACACTTGAGTGGTTTAAGGGGAAACATGTAAATGTGTTGGAAAAGCCTAGTCAAAGCCCAGACCTCAATCCAATATAAAATCTGTGGTCAGACTTAACAAGTGCAAACCATCCATCTTGAAGGAGCTGGAGCAGTTTTGCAAGGAGGAATGGGCAAAACCCCCAGTGGTAAGATGTGGCAAGCTCATAGAGACTTATCCAAAGCGACTTGGAGCTGTGATAGCCGCAAAAGGTGGCTCTATAGAGTATTGACTTTGTGGGGGGTGGGGGTGAATAGTTATGCACATTGACTTTTTCTGTTATTTTGTCCTATTTGTTGTTTGCTTCACAAAAAAAAAAAAAAAAAAAATCTTCAAAGTTGTGGGCATGTTCTGTAAATTAAATGATGCAAATCCTCAAACAATCACATGTTAATTCCAGGTTGTGAGGCAACAAAACACGAAAAATTCCAAGGGGGGGGGTGAATACTTTTGCAAAGCATCCTATGCATGAGTGCAGTCAGTGATAGAGGTGCTCAGGATATCACAAGATTTGTGCTAAATGGCCTTCCAAGCAGTTAACCTCTGAGTTATTGAAAAGACTGGGGAACGTGTATGCATAGATTCTCAGAATGTTTGAGGCATACAAAGACACTGCAATGTACAAAGTCACTTGTACAATGTAAAATAACAGTTGCATGTACAAAGACATTTGAACTCTGAATGTACACTATATTACCAAAAGTATTGGGACTTTAATGGTATCCCAGTTTTAGTCCGTAGGGTTCAATATTGAGTTGGCCCACCCTTCGCAGCTATAACAGCTTCAACTCTTATGGAAAGGCTGTCCACAAGGTTTAGGAGTGTGTCTACGGGAATGTTTGACCATTCCTCCAGAAGTGCATTTGTGAGGTCAGGCACTGATGTTGGACAAGAAGACCTAGCAGTCTCTGCACTAATTTATTTCAATGGTGTTCTATCGGGTTTTTTTTTTTTTTTTTTTTAATTCAGTACTTTTTTTATTTTAATTCTTTTCATAACAATACAAGTTATACATTTAAGCATACATTTCATCCCAGATACATAAACTTCTAGCATTCATCTACCACACCAGCCACCCACTCACCCCCCCCCCCCAAAAAAAGACAAAAAAAAAATTAATAATAATAATAATACTAAAATAGAATAATAATAAGAAAAAAAAAAAACAATAATAATAATAATAATAATAATAATAATAAGAAGAAGAAAAAAAAAAAGGGGAGAATTTTTTCTTCTGCTGCCTCCACCTGTATTCACCTCCTCCAGCCCCCTCAGCCCTCCCCCCATCCTCCCATCCCCTCCAAATATCAACCTCTACCCA
Organism: Lithobates sylvaticus; assembly: GCA_028564925.1. NCBI lineage: Eukaryota > Metazoa > Chordata > Amphibia > Anura > Ranidae > Lithobates > Lithobates sylvaticus. The sequence continues at coordinate 90,398,830 of CM053029.1, forward strand.
TGTTGGTTCATCTTTTATTTTCATTATCCCAGGTCTCTACCCATCTTTTCCAAATAGCATCAAATTTGTCTCGACTCCCTCTATGTGTATAAATAAATTCCTCCTTTAATATAGTTTCTTTTATTTGTGTTCTCCATTCTTCAACCGTCGGAGGATATATAGATATCCATTTCTGGGCTATTAGTTTTCGTGCCTGAAATAGGCCTCTCGTCAGTGCGGTATGGATATTTTTTGAGATATTTGGTTCCGCCACTATATTTAATAAGCATAGATTTGGATCTAATAACATTTCTATTCCTAGTACACTATTTATATTTTGGATTATATCCTGCCAATATCGATGGAGTTTGGGACATCTCCACAACATGTGTATTAAATTAGCCGGTGCGCCACTACATCGAGGGCATAAAGGGGACTCTCTGCGTTTCCACTTAAATAATTTCTCAGGTGTATAGTATGATCTATGCGTAATAAAGATTTGTGTTAGTTTTTGAGTATCCGACAGTGATACCTTTGGGATCGCAGACAAGACCTCCGACCACTGAGCATCAGTCAGTGCTCCCAGGTCTCGCTCCCATTGCTTCCTAGCCGGCACCTCTACCTCTTCCTCAAATTTTTTCTGCATTATCTCATAAATTTTAGATATAAGTCCCTTCTTTTGGTCCCTTTTCTTCAACAGTGTTGTTATTTTGGATTCGTTAAGCATAAATACAGATGTACGGGCCTGGACATGAAAGGCATGTCTAAGCTGGAGATATTGAAAGAACCTCTGTCTTGGAATCCTAAATTCCTCAGATATTTGCGCAAATGATTTTATATTATCATTCCAAAACAGTTGTTCCACAAATCTCAGCCCCTGAGTTTGCCAAAACCCAAATCCCTCCAATCTCTGTACTTCCTCATAATTTGCGTTATTCCATATTGGTGTATAGGAGGTATAGCCAGCAATACTAGTAATCTTTTTTATTGCTAGCCATACCTTATTAAATAGTCCACCTGTTATGAATTTCTTATCTTTTTGAAAAGTTTTTGTCTCTAGTAGGGACATCAATGAGTATCCTTTACCCAGTGGGAGTAATAATGCTTGTATCGGATCATTCTCATCTACTTCTGTCCAGCCATAGAAATGCTGGGTTTGTGAGGCCAAAAAATAATTTTTTGGATGTGGAATAGCGAGTCCCCCCTCATCTTTGGCCAGCATTAAAGTTGTTAGTTTAATACGTGCATATTTTTTCTTCCAGATAAGTTCGCGAAAAAGCGATTCTATCCTTTTAAACCAAAATGCAGCTATCCACATCGGGCAGTTGTGAAAAATATATAATAATTGTGGGGCCCAGATCATCTTTATAAGATTTGCCCTTCCAATCACGGTTAATGGAAGTTTGCACCAGGTCTGACATTTATCTTTGAGCCTAGTCAATAATGGTCTAAGGTTAAGGTCAATATAATCCCCCACTTTCCGTGTTACCTCAATCCCTAAGTACCTAATTCTATGTTTTATTTGAATTTGTTTAGCACAGTCTGGTAAAGAAGTGTTTGCATTATGTAGCGGCATTAACACCGATTTCTCCCAGTTGATGCGAAACCCAGAGAGCTGTCCAAATGCAGATACAAGATTCATGAGTTCCTCTAAGGATTTTGTGGGGTCACTAAGGAAAATGAAGGCATCATCTGCATACAAAGCTATTTTATCCTCTCTTCCTGCACGTTGGAATCCCTCTATCCCTGCAGACTGTCTGACTGCAGCGGCCAGTGGTTCCACTGCCAATGCAAACAGCAAGGGTGACAGAGGGCAACCCTGTCTAGTCCCCTGGGACAACGGGAAAGCTGGTGACATAGTGTCATTGATCCTCAACTTTGCCCTGGGGTCTTTATATAGTATTTTTAGCCAGGTTATAAAGCCTGGGCCTATGCCAAAGGCAATCAGTACCATCCATAGATATTCCCATTCTACCATGTCAAAAGCCTTCTGAGCATCCAATGACAGGATGGCACCAGCTCCCCCGTTATCCATTGGTAATTGTAGATTCAGAAAGAGCCTACGAATGTTTGTGGCTGCTGATCTGGAGGGGATGAAGCCTGTTTGATCCCTATGGATCAGAGTATCAATGTATCTAGACAATCTATTTGCCAGGACCTTGGCTAGTATTTTAACATCAGATGTAAGGAGAGATATTGGCCGATAAGAGCCAGGCTTTAGTGGATCTTTATCCGGTTTTAAAATTATAATTATTATTGTTTCCATCATTGATTTAGGGAGTTCCCGTGTGATATATGCTCCATTCAGTACTTCAAGAAGTTCTGGGATCAAGATCTGACCGTATATTTTATATATCTCCACGGGGAGTCCATCCATCCCTGGAGATTTATTGTTTTGAATTTGTCCCACTGCTTCCTCCAGCTCTACCATAGTTATAGGGGTATCCAAAGATTCTCTTTCCATTGAATTCAATTTGGGCATAGTTAACTTGTCTAAGAATTGTTCAGTCTTTTCCTTTACATTTAGGATTTCAGATTCATACAACCGTGAATAGAAATCTACAAATATCTTTTGGATACCCTCTGTATCATACTTTACTATCCCCTTTTCGTCTTCAATGGCAACTATACTGGATGGGCCTTCCTGGTTCCGTGCTATCATTGCTAACATATGACCCACCTGTTCCCCCATTTCGTAGTGCTTTTGGTTCTGCATGAATCTAGTATTTTCGGCCTTAGTTATAATCAAATTTTTATATAGCATCTGTACGTCCTGCCATGCTCTAAATTTCTCCTCATTAGAATCTAATATGTAGTCTTGTTCGGTCTGCTTAACTCTTTGGGTTATCTCTTCCTCCCGCTGTCTTGTGGCTAGTTTAATTTTAGATATTTCTTTAATTATTAAGCTTCTGAGGTATGCTTTCATTGTATCTCACACCATTAACGCTAAAGCTGAGCCCTTATTATCTCCAAAAAAGCCCATTAGCAGATGTTTTATTTTACTACTCTCTGGAATCAGGGACAGCCACTGTGGATTAACTTTCCACATTGGCCGGATCAACTGTTCCGTCCACTCTAAAGTCAAAGTTAATGGGGAGTGGTCCGAGATTCCCCTTGATTCGTACTGAATTGTTTTGACTAATTGGAGAAAATGACCATTTCCCATTTTCCCATTTTCTATCGGGTTTAGGTACGAGCCAGTCAAGTTCCTCCACCCCAAACTCGCTCACCCATGTCTTTATGGACCTTGCTTTGTGCACTGGTCCAAATTATTTGGTGGAGAGGGGATTATGGTGTGAGGTTGTTTTTTATGGTTTGGGATTGGCCCCTTAGTTCCAGTGAAGGGAACACTTAAGGCATCAGCATACCAAGACAATTTCCTTCTCCTAACTTTGTGGGAACAGTTTGGGGATGGCTCCTTCCTGTTCCAACATGACTGATCAACAGTGCACAAACAAGGTTTATAAAGACATGGGTGAGCGAGTTATGGGTGGCGGAAATTGACTTGCCTGCACAGAGTCCTGACCTCAACGCAATAGAACACTTTTGGGATGAATTAGAGCAGAGACTGCGAGCCAGGTCTTCTCATCCACATCAGTGCCTGACCTCACGCGCTTCTGTAAGAATGGCCGAACTTTCCCATAGACACACTCCTTAACCTTGTGGACAGCCTTCACAGAAGAGTTGAAGCTGTTATAGCTGCAAAGGGTGGGCCAACGCAATATTGAACCCTACGGACTAAGACTGGGATGCCATTAAAGTTCATGTGCAATTAAAGGCAGGTGTCCCAATACTTTTGGTAATATAGTGTATGCATCAGTGATGAGACCTGGGTTTCACCACTAGACAGTAAACTGCAATTAATAGAATGGATTCATAGCAACTCTTACTAAGAGAAATACAAGACTATGGAGTCAATACAGAAGGATGTAAAAACTGTTTTTGGACCATGCTAAGTATAATTCTCCTGTAAGATATTTATTCAGAATTGTAAGAAGGCATCAGGAAAAAACTAAACTAAAGGGGGTATTTATAGCTGAGAGAGGATACTGATTTTGCTCTTCCCAATACACCACAAGGTTACTCCTCACCTCAGCCAGTTTTTACTAGCCCATTCACAAAATGCATGTAAGAAGGTTGAAATGCTGGTTTGTGAGACAGCTGCTGTCCCTGCCGGCATAGAAACATGTTTCTCTCACTTTCTACTGATCTCTGCCCTCTCCCCTGCTGATAATAAAAGGGGGGAGGTCTCTGCTCAGACAGACAGTCTGTATGGGAGAGAAGGCACAGCATGTAATCTCCAGCCACATCACAGAGCTGGTGCTGCTGCAGCTACGAGAGAGAGCTTTCCCCTAGGAACCTTCCACATGTAGTGAATTGCTGAGACCTGCAGTCTTCCTGAAGAACTAGACATGTGCAGAACGAAAACATTTGTTTTGTTTCGATTTGTTATTTACATTAATTTGTTTCATTAAATTCGTTTAATTCCTTTTTGGAATTCATTTTGTTTATTCAAATTCTAATCGATTAAAATTTTTCAAATTCCATTCAAAGTCAAATCGAATTCCTTTTGAATTCCATTTGAATAGCATTTGAATCTAATTCCATTCTAAATGGAATTTATTCTATTCGAAATTCGAATTTTGGAAGATGATCATATTCTTTCTATTTCATTATTTTCTATTGTTTTTTCTATTCTATTTTTATTTTCTATTCTGTACTTTTCTATTATATTCAAATTCAAATTCATTCTATTTGAAATTCAGATTTATTCTATTTGAAATTCGAATTTCGGAAAACGGTTATATTGTTATATTCTTTCTATTTTATTCTATTCTTTTCTATTGAAATCAGTGTATATGCGATGAATCTTCAAATATGACAATCAAACTTCAAATAGCATTCAATGTAAAATGCAAGTACAATATATAAATCAAATCTAATAAAAACAATAGTGCATAATATGCAAAAAAATATTGTGAAAAAAAAACGTGCAATGATAGCACTAATGTAATATATTCGATGTGCAAAAAAAAGCTTAAAGTGGGAGTGCGGGCAAAAAAAATCATTAAAAAAATACAAGACTATGGAGTCAATACAGAAGGATGTAAAAACTGTTTTTGGACCATGCTAAGTATAATTCTCCTGTAAGATATTTATTCAGAATTGTAAGAAGGCATCAGGAAAAAACTAAACTAAAGGGGGTATTTATAGCTGAGAGAGGATACTGATTTTGCTCTTCCCAATACACCACAAGGTTACTCCTCACCTCAGCCAGTTTTTACTAGCTCATTCACAAAATGCATGTAAGAAGGTTGAAATGCTGGTTTGTGAGACAGCTGCTGTCCCTGCCGGCATAGAAACCTGTTTCTCTCACTTTCTACTGATCTCTGCCCTCTCCCCTGCTGATAATAAAAGGGGGGAGGTCTCTGCTCAGACAGACAGTCTGTATGGGAGAGAAGGCACAGCATGTAATCTCCAGCCACATCACAGAGCTGGTGCTGCTGCAGCTACGAGAGAGAGCTTTCCCCTAGGAACCTTCCACATGTAGTGAATTGCTGAGACCTGCAGTCTTCCTGAAGAACTAGACATGTGCAGAACGAAAACATTTGTTTTGTTTCGATTTGTTATTTACATTAATTTGTTTCATTAAATTCGTTTAATTCCTTTTTGGAATTCATTTTGTTTATTCAAATTCTAATCGATTAAAATTTTTCAAATTCCATTCAAAGTCAAATCGAATTCCTTTTGAATTCCATTTGAATAGCATTTGAATCTAATTCCATTCTAAATGGAATTTATTCTATTCGAAATTCGAATTTTGGAAGATGATCATATTCTTTCTATTTCATTATTTTCTATTGTTTTTTCTATTCTATTTTTATTTTCTATTCTGTACTTTTCTATTATATTCAAATTCAAATTCATTCTATTTGAAATTCAGATTTATTCTATTTGAAATTCGAATTTCGGAAAATCGGTTATATTGTTATATTCTTTCTATTTTATTCTATTCTTTTCTATTGAAATCAGTGTATATGCGACGAATCTTCAAATATGACAATCAAACTTCAAATAGCATTCAATGTAAAATGCAAGTACAATATATAAATCAAATCTAATAAAAACAATAGTGCATAATATGCAAAAAAATATTGTGAAAAAAAACGTGCAATGATAGCACTAATGTAATATATTCGATGTGCAAAAAAAAGCTTAAAGTGGGAGTGCGGGCAAAAAAAATCATTAAAAAAATCATTAAAAAAAAAAAAAAATAATTGGAAAAAAGAAAACATTTTACTCACCCCCTAAATGCCTGTTGCTAGGGGGTCCCTCGTAGTCTGCCACCTTCATTGCCCGGGCTCAACGTCACTTCCTGTAGGCGCCGCACAGTCATCTGGGACCTGTCATGTGTCCCAGATGAGTGATGGTCGAATCACGGCGCCGCTCGCACATGCGCAGTGGGTGCTTGGCTGTGAAGCCACAGCCGGGTTCCCACATTAAGAATGCCGGCGCCGCAAGCGGAGCGGGGAACGAGGAGGGGGTCTCGTTCCCCCGCATCGCTGGACCCCGGGACAGGTAAGTGTCCGATTATTAAAAGTCAGCAGCTGCAGTATTTGTAGCTGCTGACTTTTAATTTTTTAGTTTTTTGTTGGCACTCCTCTTTAAGTGATCTGGGAATTTTTTTTGTTGTTTTTTTGAAATGCGACACCCTTCCATGTGCTCCATGCTGCAAAGGCCAGTTATAGCTTGGGGTGGTTGCCATTTGTTTGTACTGTAGGTTATTTGGTGAGGGTACGCACTGGGTACCTTCGCTGCCATTGTGCTATTGCTGGGTGCCCAGTGCGCCCCTGTACTTTTAAAGAGGGGTGGACTCCCCTTCAGGCATACCTGCCCTTAATCTATCCATTATTATATATGTGCTCCAACTTTGTAGACTCTCAAAACTCAGAGTTAGGACTGCAGTACACTAGGGTGCCATGAAGTGGCCCTGTAGCAAACGCATATATTTACACATGTGTGCAAACTAAACCCCTGGTTCAATAGGTTTGTTACAGGCTGGCTGGTAAGTGAGCTGGTCATTTTTCTTTTTTTGACGTGCGTCGCCCTTCTATGTGCTGCTTACTGCAAAACCAAGTTATAGGTTGGGGTGGTTGTCATTTGTTTGCACCACTTGTACACACCTGTCGACATGTGCAATTCGTCTCGTTTTTTGTTTTTTTTTTTTTTTCGTTATTTTCGTTCGTTCGTTTTCGTACGAATGAACGAATCATTCGAATCGTACGAATCCGAATAACGAATGGTAACGAATCGTTCGAATCGTAACGAATCGTACGAATCCGATTAACGAATCATTCGAATCGAACGAATCCGAAAAACAACGAAAATCCGAAAAAAACTAATTAGAAACAACGAATGTACTAATGAAGAAAATCCGGAAAACGAACGAAAAAATTCGTACATTCGTAACTTTTTTTTTTTGTTGAATTGGTAATTTTCCGTGTCCCTTACAATGGTGCTGCTAAACGTGCTTCGAATGGATTGAACAAAAAAATTCGTACATTCGTAACTTTTTTTTCGATTCGTAATTTTTTTTTTTCGATTCGTAACTTTTTTTTTCGATTCGTAACTTTTTTTTTTTTTTTCGATTTATAATTTTCCGTGTCTCTATTGAACAAAAAAAATTCGTACATTCGTACCTTTTTTTTTCGATTCGTACCTTTTTTTTTCGATTCGTAACTTTTTTTAAATTTTTTTTTCGATTTGTAATTTTCCGTGTCTCTATTGAACAAAAAAAATTTGTACATTCGTAACTTTTTTTTTCGATTCGTAACTTTTTTTTTCGATTCGTAAATTATTAAAATGTAATAATAGCATACACATTACATAAAATTATGAATTATGCTACGAATCTACGAATGTTACGAATGTTACGAATGTTACAAATGTTACGAATGTACGAATAAATACGAAAAAACGAATCAACGAAAAAATAACTCTTACGAATGTACGAATCGTTACGAATACGAACACCGACAACTTACAAATGTACGAATCGTTACGAATCCGAACACCGACGACTTACGAATGTACGAATCGTTACGAATCCGAACACCGACGACTTATGAATGTACGAATCGTTACGAATCAACGGAAACGAAAAAAACAAAACAAAAAAAAACTATTTTTTTTCGGAAACGAAAAAAACGAAACGAAAATAAACGAATTTTTTTGTTGTGCACATGTCTACACACCTGCCTGCTCATCAGTCTGCTGATCCAATGAACGGCTCCCTGCTTTGCATTCTCCAGGAGGATTCTGCACATCACACATCTGTGGCTCCCATTCACCAGTACCATGATCCAGCAGATCAGCAAGGCACGTGTGCCACTCCTTGCCATTGCACTACCTGTCCACCCTATCAGAGGCCCTGGGCTGGAGGAGTAAGAAAGGCTATCCTAGTTTCATCAGGCTCCCCTGCCAGGCACATCACACAGAGTTTTAAGTAGTTCTTTCTGCCTTATGCTGCAGATAGAAGTTCATCATTGAGGGAGAGGCCAGTCACATACATTTGATAGGTGCACCAGGCTCTTCTTCCACACGCTGCTGTGCTTTATAATTGCGCCATGTTTTTTTCTTTCTTAAATGGCTTCCTAAGACATCCATTTCATGCTGCTGCACCATCACCATGCCCATTCAAAATCTTTATTTGCTATAAGTTATGCTGGTAGGTCAGTTCTCACCCAGTATAAAGTTCAGATTTATGATCTCACCTGTCTAGAACAATGACAGAGCATCATACGGTGAACAAGATTCTATGACCTGAAGGAGTTTAACAACCTCAAACTGCTTAAAGAGTAACTTAACCTTTGTTAGGAAAAAAAAATCTCCTCTGGGTGATCGATGTACATTGCAAGGATTTAAAAAAATGTTGAAGCAGATTTCTACCTGCTCCTGCTCTGAAGGAATAGCTGTTTGTTTAATTAATGTGCAGAATCTGAATGTGACTTTTTCATTTCATCGATCATCTGATGCACATGCAGGGTTCTAATAAGTAAAGTTGCAGTGTCTGCAGCCATGTAGAAGTAATGAACCATTTAGGAGTATCTCACCAAAAATGAAATGTGTGTTGCATAGGATGCCTAAAATAGGAATTGTATCTTAATGTAGACTTCTGGGAAAATCATTAAGTCAATCACACAAGAAGGAATTTACATTTCTGGGGAAGTTCTGTACATCATCTGTGTACAGAACACCTGCAGGTTTTCTCAAATTTTATTGAACTTTACAGAAAATTAAAGCATCTGCACATTGAAAAGAGAAGGTAATTATTAATAATATTATATTACAATAAGACTTGTGTAGCAATGGTATGTGCTATATTATTTTTTTATTTGCAATATTTTTCCTACGAAAATGGAGGTACCCTTTAACCGCTTCCCGACCGCCTCATGTAGATATACGTCTACAGAATGGCACGGGCAGGCAAAAGCACGTACGGGTACGCCCCCTTTAATTTGCCTGCCCGTTGGTTTGCGCGCGCACCGCCAGCGGACCCGATCGCCGCTGGTGTCCCGCGATCGGGTTACGGAGCTGAAGAACGGGGAGAGGTTTGTGTAAACAAACCTCTCCCCGCGCTTCCTACTCTGCCTGTCATTGATCAGCTGTTCCCTGTCATCGGGAAAGCCGATCAATGACGTCAGACGTGCAGCCACGCCCCCCTACTGTAAAAAAAAACACAACATGTCACACTGACTCCTCCCCGCCCCCTAGTGGTTAACTCCTTCACTCCAACTGTCATTTACATAGGAATCAGTGCTATTTAAATAGCACTGATTTCTGTATAAATGACAAATGTCCCAAAAATGTGTCAAAAATGTCCGATGTGTCCGCCATAATGTCGCAGTCACAATAAAAATCGCTGATCGCCGCCATTACTAGTAAAAAAATATTAATAAAAATGCTATAAAACTATCCCCTATTTTGTAAACGCTATAACTTTTGCGCAAACTAATCAATAATCGCTAATTGCAATTTTTTTTACCAAAAATATGTAGAAGAATACGTATCGGCCTAAATTGAGGAAAAAAAATGTTTTTTTATATATTTTTTGGGGATAGTTATTATAGCAAACAGTAAAAAATATTGCATTTTTTTTCAAAATTGTCGCTCTATTTTTGTTTATAGCGCAAAAAATAAAAACCGCAGGGGCGATCAAATGCCACCAAAAGAAAGCTCTGTTTGTGGGGAAAAAAGGACGCCAATTTTGTTTGGGAGCCACGTCGCACGACCGCGCAATTGTCAGTTAAAGCGACGCAGTGCCGAATCGCAAAAAGGGGCCTGGTCCTTTGGCTGCCAATTGGTCCGGGGCTGAAGTGGTTAAACTAGTATAAATGATGGTGAAAATATATTCAACATCATGGTTACTAATTTTATAGTGAGGACAAAATGCATTTTTATTGATAATTGTATTATTTCCTTTTAAATAAAGCAGTTCAGGTACTTACCCTGCTTGCAGTTAAAAGGGATGCATTTAAAGTCATTTTGAAAACAGAGCCGCTTTAAATTTGTGCCATTTTTATCTCCTTAGAGCTCAGCTTTAAAGTAGATCTAAACACAATCTCTAAAAAACATAATAATAGAATTTTAAAACTAATTTTTTTGTATTTTTGCATCTGCGATTTTCATTAAAAATAATCCCTGATTGACTGACTAAAAGTGTCCATTTAAACACATATTACTTGTAGTAGTGTAGACATTTTATATTATACATTTATTGATTTACACTTATTTCAGCTCAGATAGTAATAAAATAAGTCAGAACACCTGCTTGGTGCAATCTAGAGTTTCGAATTTGTGACTGGTGATGGATCAAAATTGCCCTAAAAAAGCTCCAGGCAAAAATAATAATGCAGTGTCAGATGGGAATTGAAGAGCCACACAAGAGTTGTTTTGAAATGATTTCCATTTACTTACAACAGCTTGGGTGTAAAATATCTTAGATTTCGAAAAAGGCTTACATGCAGCTGATAGACAGGAAACAGACTTGCAATGGACAGTACCAACAAAGGGTCTATTCTCTCCAACATGCCTTCTGGATTTGTTAACCCACCATGACTATAGTACAGAAAGCCTCCTTGCTCAGTGATACTGTAAAGATAATTCAAGGAGGTCCATAGGCCTCAATAGTTGTAATAGAAGAGGCTTCTGATACAAATGCCTGCAGACACTGGAGCCGGATCAAATCTTCCGAAAGATAAACATCAGATTGGAATACAATGTAAAAATGATTACCCATCACTTTTAGAAGTAAAAAAACTGTTCTCACTGCAATACTACCTCCAAAACTGTCCACAACAGACTCACTGCTTTGTGACCTATCGTCGGCCCAGCATCATTTCAACCAGTTCCTGTGAGCCTCTTGGGGTTTTTCTCCAGCTGGGCTCACAGGAGAATTCTGTAGGGAATGGTGATGTCATGTGCCCACTGCACAATTCCTGTGTTATCTCAAAGAGCCCACCTAGGTCTTATGTTGGTCTATAGAATGACTATCCTTTATGTTGTAGAGATCTGAGAGTGGGAGCGGTTGAGTAACTTATAAATGGCAGCTGGTAGACTAGTATTTGAAACACATTCCCAGCTATTATGTGTTTTAATTTGTTTAACTGGTTGTAGGCAAAGTGTAGATATTTGCCAGCACACCATTGATCTTTGGATTGAGTCCAAAATGTTTTTTAGTAAGTATGATGACATCATAAACAAGAGAGTGCAAAGTTTTGGAGTCATACAAGACTCCTTCGTCAGACATGGTTGTAGGATGGTGCCTAATATTGGGGTATATTGCCTCATAATACAGTTTTTTGCTGTGTTGTAATAAAGTCTATGCTAGTAAGTTTTTGTGTAATACGCTGCCCAGGGAGTGTGGAATGGGTTAGGTCTTCTCACTCCCGGGTGTGCTTTGCCACCTCGCAAAGGACTATAAATGCAAGGGGAGGCAGTTTTTCAGGGTTCTTCTTCTTTTCCTGGGAAAAGACAGGAAGGAATGATGCACCATGTGAAGCTGTACTGAGCACGTGGCCTCCCTTTTTGGGTACCCAGTTAGGGTACCAGATGTTGACTGTTTTCTAATGAAAAGGACTATTTTTACCTAGAAGGTTTGACTTGGACAGCCTGAAATAGCATGAACCAGGGTCGGGACAAGGGGAGGGCAGGAGGGTCGGTTGCCCTGGGCACTGTGGTATCATGTGAGGTGGGGGGCACCACAAGGAGATTAGGGGGAGGGAATTTTTGTTAAAAAGGGGAATTTGGGGGGCTTTAGGGGGTAAGAATTGTTTTAGGAGGGCAAATTTAGGGAGGGTGTGCTAGGAGTTGTGATTGGGGGGGGGGGGGGGGGGGGGGGTTTGTGTTGGGAGTGGGGATGGGACACATGATGCCCATACATCTTGGGGGGGGGGGGGCACAATTTGGCATGTTTGCCCTGGGCTCGGAATTACCTTGTCCCGCCACTGGCATGAACTAGAACTGTGTATGGGGGATTCTGTGAGAGATTGATATATATTAATTCTGTAATTTGCAAAATGTTTAGGTTAAAATTCTCAAAGCCATCAAAAGCCTGGTTTTAAGTTTCTACAAAGAAGTGCATGTAAATATGTATTAAAAGAACAGGGCTTGTACTAAAAAGGGGGATTAAGAGGAGACAAGAGATGACCACCATGAAGAGTTAATTGTGCAGTGGAGTTGACGGAAGATATCCTGCTGTTATCGCCATATCACTGCTGTCATGAGTAACCAGTTGAGTGGTGTAAAATGTTATAGAAGCCAGCCAGCGGAAGGTTAGTGCTTTGGCATGAAGGTGGAAACCCTGGTAGATAGGGGGTTGGTGAGCTTGACCCTACACTTGGGACTGATTTCACAGCACAGGAAACCTATGGACCTAGCCTGGAGGTATGGGAAGAGAGAGAAGTAAATCCAAGCTATGAGGCTCGTTAATAAGAGGTCTGTGCTATGTGAATGGCAGGACTCTCACACTGTCACTTGGAGTGTGGTGGCAATCATGGCTGTGCTGGTGGAGCAGGACACAGACTTCACAGTGTCCCCACAGAAATGTTGCATTTGCATGGAAGGAGAAGGTGTGTGGTTACATGAAAAAAGTGCTTTACAGTAAAGTGCTCAGTGTATCAAGTGGAACTGTGCAAGGCAATAGCTCCCTTCTAAGTTGGAGCACTGCCTTAAAGCTGATTCTCACATAACCATGGCCCCCGTTCCTGTGTCACAGGCATTAGTGGGCGCATTTGCAAGGGTGTCCCCATCGGGCAATGAGGCTCACCCACATGGTGATGGATGTTGGTGGTTGGAATGAAGGGATACCAGAAACTTATATTATGTCACTTCCAGGTTCAGCTGTCACCTTTCCTCGCCACGGTGCTCCATTAGCTTCAGTGGATGGTAGGGGAGATATCAAGGGTCTAATAGGCCCCTCATATCTCAGTCAAGAGAACCTGTCGCTACAGCATGCTATCACATAGGGAGTTATTTCAATAGCCCCCTATGTGATAACAATTAAGTTAAAAAAAATAAAAAAAAACACAACATTTTGTTTTACTTATTTTATCAAGTTCACATATCTGTATTCAAACTGCATATGTTTTCATAGAAAATGTATGGCGAGCTTCCACTTTAATAACTAAACTGAAGGAGGTTGAAGCTACAGCAACAGCTTAAGAAAAAGAAACTGGTGTCTGAAATAACCCTAGGCACTACATCCCCAAATAGAACAAATGACTGAAGAGGTAGATATGGGATTTTAAAAGCGCCACACACAAAATATAGTATAAAAAATAGATTTTTTATTATTATCATTAAAATATTATATCAGATAAAAACATTGAAAATAAATGTATTAATACAGTAGTGCTGCAATGTATTCATCTCTACATGTTTCGCCAGACTATGGCTTCTTCAGGTGATTTTGCTAGAGTAATTGCATAACAGTTCACTACAAGAGAGCAATATATTAGTAAACAAATATGTATTTTGTGTGTGGCACTTTTAAAATCCCATATCTACCTCGTCATACAGCAACAGCTTGTTTATTGTGCACCAAACTTAATGCAACTGCACAGGAGAATATGTAAGAGCAAAAAAAAATGGATGAGAGAATAGAGGAAAAAAATACGCAGCATTTATACTTGTTGCATAAAACTGTAAAAAGTCTCAGTTCAAGGCTATAATCATGTATTTTAAAAGTTTTGCAAAATAATCTACAAATAGCTTTAAATCAACAATGAACAATGAAAACTTTTCACTATTTAGAGAACAATCCAACTGCTTACATATTCTCTAGAAACACACATACTAAAACATTTTGTGCTAGTTGGGTATAAAGAAAAAATTGTTAATGCCAACACAGAGATACATATAAATAAAAGGCGCAAACTGTTAATGACCATTTAAAGTAAACCCATTATTAAAAATGGAGATTGCCATTTGTGGCCTTCCGAAAATGACCATACCAACTCCCAGACCAATATTTAAAAAAAATTACATATGTTTATGTGATTACAAATTACAGAAAATGCAAACCAATGTGTTTGGGAACTCTGAGGAACCTCCTTCCCAAGGAGAAGGGTGCATGGACTATGTAGGAATTCTATTCTCTTTCTAGTCGAACACCCTCTTTCAAGAGCAGCAAAGCTAAAATAAAAACTATCTGCATGCCTCTCTTAAATCGCAAAAATCATTTAGGACTGTGGCAGAGCCCTGCAAATCATTCCTTTCTACTCTTTGGACAACTATACGTCCAAAACCACTACTGTATAGCACAGATTCCTAAAATTATAAAGCCATTCATTCCAAACATCATGCTTGATGGGTGTTGACTATGTATTGAGCATAAAGAAAGCATGGATCAACTTGGTACACTCAGCCTGCCCATACATGGTTCGAATCTCGGCCGGTTCCTGCTGAACTGGCTGAGATTCAAACTGTGTATGGCCTGCTTAAGTTTATGTCTGTGAGTGGTTTTCAATTTTAATAAACCAAGTTGTTTTTACTGATTCACACTGTTGAGTGCTTTCCTTCCTCTTATATGGTCCATGGTGACATATGTTCCTTGAGGTGTCTTAGGAGATTCTGGGAAGTTTCTGTTGATGCCATCCTTAACTGCCTATGAGACCTAAAAGTTCCAAATGTGCAAATGACCTCAGTATCTTAGGGAAATAAAGGGGTTGGGAGCCTGGTCCCCAACCAGGCCTCACCAAAAGGAGAGAATAGGGGGCAAGTGGACTATCTCGGTACAATACAAAAGAGGATACAATCAAGTATATAAACAAGAAGATGTTGATAGTAAATTAAAAACATAGGTGACTTGGTCATGGACAACATTTCAACTAGTTTCGCAGACTGGGCTGCTTCATCAGGATAACATCTGCAAGTTAATCGGCACATGATCAATGACAATGTAATCAATCACATACAGCAAGACAATATTGAGAAATGTTTGTCAATTCAATTCAGCAATATACAAATGTTGCAAAGGGGTAGATGCAAGGCTGCTTACCCGAATCCCGGTATACACAAGGCACAGGGCGTCACCGGTAAGAGGGGTCTCCCCCGACGACTGGGGAGACTAACAATTCAAAGGGCTGGAGTCTGGGTGAAATAAAGTGCATGGAATGGGTAAACCGTGAACTAGATCAAAAAAATGCATGGAAAGGGAAATGAGGAGGGAGAGGAGAGTCATATGGTGACTAAATAAAACTTGAGTGATGAGGAGTGGTGGGAAGTTGCCAAGTGAAAAGAAGATAGTGATCTTGGATGATGGTACAACCCTCGTTTGATTATGCTTATCTATTAATATTGTTTGTAGAGGCTACCCACAATTTTCAGTATCTTAGTGGTCGTGTTGCTTGGTGTTTTTGTGGCGGTGGTGATTTAGTAGAGTCACTCGTTAGTGAACAATGGCATATATATATATACACACACTATATTGCCTTTACACGCACATGAACTTTAATGGCATCCCAGTCTTAGCCCGTAGGGTTCAATATTAAGTTGGCCTACCCTTTGTAGCTATAACAGCTTCAACTCTTCTGGCTGTCCACAAGGTTTAGGAGTGTGTCTATGGGAATGTTTGGCCATTCTTCCAGAAGTGCATTTGTGAGGTCAGACATTGATGTTGGACAATAAGGCCTGACTCGCAGTCGCCACTCTAATTCATCCTAAAGGTGTTCTATCGGGTTGAGGTGCAGGCCAGTCAAGTTTCTTCAACTCAAACTCATTTATCCATGTCTGTATACCAAGACATTTTGGACAATTTAATACTCCCAATTTTGTGGGAAAAGTTTGGAGATGGTCCCTTCCTGTTTCAACATGACTGTACAGTGCACAAAGCAAGGTCCATAAAGACACGAGTTTGGGGTGGAGGAACCTGACTGGCCTGCACAGAGTCCTGAAATATTTTATTCATATCTTTTCATGTGACAACACTGAATATTTTATTATATCTTTTCATGTGACAACACTGAAGAAATTACACTTATTATGCTACAATGTAAAGTAGTGAGTGTACAGCTTGTATAACAGTGTAAATTTGCTGTCCCCTCAAAATAACTCAACACACAGCTATTAATTTTTAAACCGCTGGCAACAAAAGTGAGTACACCCCTAAGTGAAAATTTCCAAATAGGGCCCAAAGTGTCAATATTTTGTGTGGCCACCATTTTTTTCCAGCACTGCCTTAACCCTCTTGGGCATGGAGTTCACCAGAGCTTCACAGGTTGCCACTGGAGTCCTCTTCCACTCCACCATGATGACATCACAGAGCTGGTGGATGTTAGAGACCTTGCGCTCTGACACCTTCTGTTTGAGGATTCCCCTCAGATGCTCAATAGGGTTTAGGTCTGGAGACATGCTTGGCCATTCCATCATCTTTACCCTTAGCTTCTTTAGCAAGGCAGTGGTTGTTTTGGAGGTGTGTTTGGAGTTGTTATCATGTTGGAATACTGCCCAAAGGGGGGGATCATGCTCTGCTTCAGTATGTCACAGTACATGTTGGCATTCATGGTTACCTCAATGATCTGTAGCTCCCCAGTGCCAGCAGCACTCATGCAGCCCCAGATCATGACACTCCCACCACCATGTGTGACTGTAGGCAGGACACACTTGTCTTTGTACTCCTCACCTGGTTGCCGCCACACACGCTTGACACCATCTGAACCAAATAAGTTTATCTTGGTCTCATCAGACCACAGGACATGGTTCCAGTAATCCATGTCCTTAGTCTGCTTGTCTTCAGGAAACTGTTTCCCGGCTTTCTTGTGCATCATCTTTAGAAAAGGCTTCCTTCTGGGATGACAGCCATGCAGACCAATTTGATGCAGTTTGTGGCGTATGATCTGAGCACTGACAGGCTGACCCCTTCAACCTCTGCAGCAATGCTGGCAGCACTCATAAATCTATTTCCCAAAGACAACCTGTGGATATGATGATGAGCATGTGCATCCAACTTCCTTGGTCGACCATGGCGAGGCCTGTTCTGAGTGGAACCTGTTCTGTTAAACCGCTGTATGATCTTGGCCACCGTGCTGCAGCTCAGTTTCAGGGTCTTGGCATTCTACTTATAGCCTAGGCCAGTGATGGTGAACCTTGGCACCCCAGATGTTTTGGAACTACATTTCCCATGATGCTCATGCACTCTGCAGTGTAGTTGCGCATCATGGGAAATGTAGTTTGAAAACATTTGGGGTGCCAAGGTTCACCATCACTGGCCTAGGCCATCTTTATGTAGAGCAACAATTCTTTTTTTCAGATCCTCAGAAAGTTCTTTGCCATGAGGTGCCATGTTGAACTTCCAGTGACCAGTATGAGAGAGTGAGAGCGATAACACCAAATTTAACATACCATTCACACCTGAGACCTTGTAACATTAATGATTTACATGACCCCGGGGAGGGAAAATGGCTAATTGGGCCCAATTTGGACATTTTCACTTAGGGGTGTACTCACTTTTGTTGCCAGCGGTTTAGACATTAATGGCTGTGTGTTGAGTTATTTTGAGGGGACAGCACATTTACACTGTTATACAAGCTGTACACTCACTACTTTACATTGTAGCAAAGTGTAATTTCTTCAGTGTTGTCACATGAAAAGATATAATAAAATATTTACAAAAATGTGAGGGGTGTACTCACTTTTGTGAGATGCTGTATATAGTCATTTTTTTGATACTTCTTGATGGGACATTTTATTACTTGATTGATTGTTAAGAATAGGAAAGAATAGAATATGATGTTTAGATTCTATTGAATTGTGTTCATCATACACTTACATAAAATATATTTGTACATGTTAATTATATATGTATACAGTGGCGGCTGGTGATATATTTTTACCCCATCTAGGTTTCGGGCAGCACTTCCGGCGGCGGCTTCACCCTGCATCTCCTCCTTCTCGGTGGCTTCCCCTGCGTCTCCTCCTCCTCAGCAGCCAATAGGATCGCTTCTCCTCTCGGCCAATTGGGTCTTAGGACCCGCTTTCTGACAATAGTGAATATTAATTTGCTATTGTCACACAACTGGGTGGGCTCAGGGCGCAGTGCTCTGCGCCCTGAGCCCGCCCTTTTTTGAAGCCAATTAGAGCTTCAGGCTCTAATCATGTACTTAAAAAAAAAAAAAAAAAAAAACATTGGAATCCATGTGTCCAGCACCCTGCATGTAGATTACTGTATGTATATATAATTTAAAGGGGGTACCTTTAACTTTAAAGGGGGTAACTTTTTGTAAAAGTTTTTTTGTATACCCTATATCTAGTTATTATGTGGGTGGCTTCCCATCCATATTGATTTGGATTGATCTGTAACACTGAGCATGAAATTAGTACAATATAGAATGTGTAGGTACTGTATAAGTCAGCAGGTTACGGCCCCCAGGCACTACGTCAAGTTTATGATCCAAAATTGGCCCAAAAAGGACTGATTTGCATTGTAAAAATGATGAATAATACCCTTTTTATTTCTGACCCAAGTTGCAGTAGTAAAACGTGGAAAAGCAAAGAGGTTAAAAGAAAAAAAAATATTTCAAGCAAATGTGGTGCCAATGATAATTCAAGATATGCACTCACTGAAAGTACACTAAAGACCCTAAGAGCACCCAATTATCTGCCAATGGAAAGGTGCACTTTAGGCCAGTAATGATGCCGCCTGACTGCCAAATAGCTTATTCTTGTAGGAATAGAGAAAGTACAAAAAAGAGAATATTTTCTGGCTATAAATAGAGAATCATTTTCTTTTGTGTTTGTTGTTTTTATTGCAGACTGTGCCATCTTGTCTAGAGGAAGACAGGGACAATGAATAGAGTGCAGTAAATAAGCATCGGCTGCCACGTAGGCAGGCTGCTGCAGACCGCAATAAATAAACATGTTTGTTAATTTGATTTAAATGGCATGACTGGGATCCGATGGTTAAAAAACAAAGCTGTTGATGGCAGCTGCATCTTCAAGGAAATAAAACAGGGACGGTGATCGGAATAAGACAGGAATATTCAATGTACTGCGGCAGAATGCCTTTGAAGTTTATTGAAATCTGGAATCTCTGGGCCCATAGGCAATGGAGGAGGTTCGAACAATGCGTATTATTCTTTCTCTGTGCGCCTTACCAGCAATAGAAGTGCCCCATCAATCATAGGGTATGTGTCTCTCTTGCGCCGTATTCCTGTTTACTGTTCAGGTGAGAAAATGAAACCTTTCACAAGTGATTCCATCTGCTTCCTCTGAAATGTCAGCTTGCTGCAGCTATATTGTACATGGGTTTGTTTTCTAGGGAGACATTCGAAACTCTTCAATTCTTTTGTATGAAAAGCATTCTAAACAGGGCTGATTTCAGAGATAAAGGGGCTGATTTACTAAGACTGGAGAGTGCAAAATGTGGTGCAGCCAATCAGCTTCTAACTTTAGCTTGTTCAATTAATCACTTAAGGGCCAGAAGGATTTACCCCTTAATGACCGGGCCATTTTTTGCGATACGGCACTGCGTCACTTTAACTGACAATTGCGCGGTCGTGCGATGCTGTACCCAAACAAAATTGACCTATTTTTTTCCCACAAATAGAGCTTTCTTTTGATGGTATTTGATCACCTCTGTGGTTTTTATTTTTTGCGCTATAAAAAAAAATATATATATTTTTTACATTTTGCTCTAAAAAATATCCCCAACAAATATATAAAAAAACATAATTTTTTTCTCAGTTTAGGCCAATATGTATTCTTCCACATATTTTTGGTAAAAAGGAATCGCAATAAGCATACAGTAGGTGCCACCGATATTGTGTTTCCAGCACGATGGGATTGCGTTAGAAATCACTGATGCGAGCCGTGCTTCTCCACATGATGCCATGCATCCATAGGAATGTATTGGGGGTGGCTCGTGGGAGGAGCGACATAGCTTGGCGCTGGCTCCCGCGACGGGGCTCGTGGGTGTCAATCTCGCCACTAACAGTGCCGAGATTGACACAATATCGGCGGTACCCACTGTACAGTGGTGTGAAAAAGTGTTTGCCCCCTTCCTCATTTCCTGTTCCTTTGCATGTTTGTCACACTTAAGTGTTTCGGAACATCAAACCAATTTAAACAATAGTCAAGGACAACACAAGTAAACACAAAATGCAATTTGTAAATGAAGGTGCTTATTATTAAAGGTGAAAAAAAATCCAAACCATCATGGCCCTGTGTGAAAAAGTGATTGCCCCCCTTGTTAAAACATACTATAACTGTGGTTGTCCACACCTGAGTTCAATTTCTCTAGCCACACCCAGGCCTGATTATTGCCACACCTGTTCACAATCAAGGCATCACTTAAATAGGAGCTGCTTGACACAGTAAGGTCCACCAGAAGATCCTTAAAAGCTACACATCATGCCGAGACCCAAAGAAATTCAGGAACAATTGAGAAAGAAAGTAATTGAGATCTATCAGTCTGGAAAGGGTTATAAAGCCATTTCCAAAGCTTTGGGAATCCAGCGAACCACAGTGAGAGCCATTATCCACAAATGGCGAAGACGTGGTGAACCTTCCCAGGAGTGGCCGGCCGCCCAAAATTATCCCAAGAGCGCAGCGGCGACTCATCCAAGAGGTCACAAAAGACCCCACAACAACGTCCAAGGAACTGCAGGCCTCACTTGCCTCAGTTAAGGTCAGCGTTCATGCCTCCACCATCAGGAAATGACTGGGCAAAAATGGCCTGCATGGCAGAGTTCCAAGGAGAAAACCACTGCTGAGCAAAAAGAACATCAAAGCTCGTCTCAATTTCTCCACAACACATCTTGATGATCCCCAAGACTTTTGGGACAACATTCTGTGGACCGATGAGACAAAAGTGGAACTCTTTGGAAGGTGTGTGTCCAAGTATATCTGTCGTAGAAGGAACACTGCATTTCAGAAAAAGAACATTATACCAACAGTAAAATATGGTGGTGGTAGTGTGATGGTCTGGGGCTGTTTTGCTGCTTCAGGACCTGGAAGACTTGCCGTGATAAAAGGAACTATGAATTCTGCTGTCTACCAAGAGATCCTGAAGGAGAATGTCCGACCATCTGTTCGTGTACTCAAGCTGAAACGAACTTGGGTTCTGCAGCAGGACAATGATCCTAAACACACCAGCAAGTCCACCACCGAATGGCTGAAGAAAAACAAAATGAAGACTTTGGAGTGGCCTAGCCAAAGTCCAGACCTGAATCCTATTGAGATGTTGTGGTATGACCTTAAAAAGGCCGTTCATGCTCGAAAACCCTCTAATGTAACTGAATTAGGACAATTCTGCAAAGATAAGTGGGCCAAAATTCCTCCAGGACGCTGTAAAAGCCTCATTGCACGTTATCGCAAACGCTTGGTTGCAGTTGTTGCTGCTAAGGGTGGCCCAACCAGTTATTAGGTTTAGGGGGCAATCACTTTTTCACACAGGGCCATGATGGTTTGGATTTTTTTTTCACCTTTAATAATAAACACCTTCATTTACAAATTGCATTTTGTGTTTACTTGTGTTGTCCTTGACTATTGTTTAAATTGGTTTGATGTTCCGAAACACTTAAGTGTGACAAACATGCAAAGGAACAGGAAATGAGGAAGGGGGCAAACACTTTTTCACACCACTGTATATTGTTTGGCTTGAACAAAAGTCATAGGGGGTTATTTACGAAAGGCAAATCCACTTTGCACTACAAAAGTGAAAAGTGCACTTGGAAGTGCAGTCGCTGTAGATCCAAGGGAGACATGCAAGGAAAATAAAAAACAGCATTTTAGCTTGCACATGATTGGATGATAAAATCAGCAGAGTTTCCCCTCATTTCAGATCTACCCCTCAGATTTACAGCGACTGCACTTCCAAGTGCACTTTGCACTTGTAGTTTGCACTTGTAGTGCAAAGTGGATTTGCCTTTCGTAAATAACCCCCATAGTGTCTACAAAATAGGGGATAGATTTATGTATTTTTTATTCAAATTTTTTTTTTTTTTACTAGTAATGGCGGCGATCTGTGATTTTTAGCGGGACTGCGACATTCTGGCAGACAGATCGGACACTTTTTTGGGACCAGTGACATTTATACAGCGATCAGTGCTATAAAAATGAACTGATTAATATATAAATGTCACTGGCAGGGAAGAGGTTAACACCAGGGGCGATCAAAGGGTTAAATGTGTTCCCTGGGAGGTGTTTCTAACTGTATGGGGGCTGGGCTGATGGGATCAGCTAATCACTAGGAACAGACGATCGCTCTCAGCTCCCCTGTCAAAATGGGGATCCGCCGTGTTTACACTGGCAAATCCCCGTTCTGCCTCTGTGTGGAGTGATCATGGGTGACCGGCCACGCACACGGGCTCCGGGGGGGATGCGGCGCGTGCCTGGCTGCTATATCTATTACCACAAAGTGACGTACAATGACAGCGATTCACGTAATAGAGCCAACCTGCCGCAGTACAACTGCAGCTGCTGGTCTTTAAGTAGTTAAAGTGGTTGTAAAGGCTGAAGGTTTTTGCCTTCAGTGTGCAGCTCCCCCCTCATACTTACCTAAGCCAGATCTCGATCCAGCCATGTGCACGAGACCCGAGGCTCTCCTGGGTCTCTCCCTCTTGATTGGCTGAGATGCAGTAGCGGGAGCCATTGGCTCCCGCTGCTGTCAATCACAGCCAGTGAGGTAGGAATGGAGGCATAGCTGGGCCCTGTGTCTTATGGACGCAGAGAGTCAGCTTGGAAGCGAGCACGCATGAGTGCCCCCACAGCAAGAGGCTTGCTATGAGGCCAATCGGCAAGGGGAGAGGCCCAAAGCGCCAGCGGGAGACCCGAGAAAAGGAGGATCAGGGCTGCTTTGTGCAAAACCACTGCACAGAGCAGGTAAGTATGACATGTTTGTTATTTTTTTAATAAAAATGTCCTTTACAATCACTTTAAGCTTTAACAAAAAAAGAAAAAACATATGGAAGCTGATTGGTTTCTATGCAGAGCTGCACCAGATTTTCCCTTCTCCAGTTTTAGTAAATCAACCCCAAAGTGTATTTAAAACCTCAAGATGTTTTTTTTTTTTGTGCTTTTTTTTGTTTGGATAAAGAAAGTTTTTTCTTGTGTTTTATGTGTCCCCTCTGTAGAGTAACCCTCCCAATTTGTTCTAACAACCATTAAAAATATGGGAAATTCAACAGAAAAGCTATAGAGAGGAAATCTTCCAATGGGGACACCTGTTCCTGGGACAACTGCCTGCGTTGCATTTCCCCTTACTTTGGAAAAATGTATCATCACTTCCTGTTGTGTCTGCAGAACAGGAAAGTAAGGAAAATCTCCACAGTGGGATCCCTCTTGGCTTTAGATATAGCTTAATACTGCCCCTTTGGCCAACTATCTTGTGCTTCTCCTGTTCTATTCACCCCCCTGGTTAGCCTTAGCATCACCATAACAAGATCAGTCATCACAGCAACCCAGGGTACCCAGATTCTGCAGGCGGACTGGGCAGAGAAAGACCATTTGCCCATTCTGCATCTATACACCTAAAACCAACATAAACAAATGTTCTTCACTCTTAATAAATTGTACTGGAGTGCTAACTCAGGGACAAATGCTCAATCTCATACACAAAAGTAAAATCCTAATAAGAAGCTTTCTAATACTAAGGATTTAATAGGGAAGCGCAGAGCAAGAAGAGATATGTCTGTGTGCCACAATAATCCAGGAGCACTAAAAGTGTAACATAGAACCTAAACTGGTCCCGCTGATTAACTCCCAAATTTGTGCAAAATTTGGGAGTTTCAGCCAGGTACGCAGTCAGTGAGAAGGCAGATAGGGGGTAATTTACTAAGATGAATGCGCTGCGCCGGTTCATACCTTAATTTGTGCACCAGATAAATTATTAATTGAGCGTGTGAACCGGCGCAGTACAACACATAATATGCCAGCACACGCAATAATAATATGCCATTGATAATAGCGCACGCCGTATCATTAACAGTCCATTCACATAGGGGCAACACACCTTGCAGCGTGACTTGGGGTGACTTACAACAGGACTTGGGGCGACTTACAACACAACTTTAAGTCGCCCCCAGGCCAGGCGACTTTAATTAAAAAAAAAAAAAAAAAACTTCAGGTTTGGTATGAATTTTAAATGGCATGGGCGGTCCCCCTCAAAATCCATACCAGACCCTTATCTGAGCACGCAACCTGGCAGGCCGCATGAAAAGAGGGGGGGAAAGAGAGAGTGCCCCCCCTCTCCTGAACCGTACCAGGCCATATGCCCATTGGGAGGGTGCTTTGGGGTACCCCCAAAGCACCTTGTCCCCATGTTGAGGAGGACAAGGGCCTCATCCCCACAACCCTGGCCGGTGGTTGCAGGGGTCTGTGGGCAGGGGGCTTATCGGAATCTGGAATTTTTTTTTCTTAATGCTAACATGACCTGTGTGCAAATAGCCTTAAAAAAAAACATAGAAGTGAACCAGCGTAAAAAAAAAAAAAGTCAAGTTGAGAGGTGCGCCCGTTCAACTTATGCAAATGCGTTTACGTTGCTTGACATTTACTAAGATTTTGCAGTGAACCAAAGCATTTGAACACGTGCAAATGCCACTTGCGCATGCACAGTGCATAAATTGACCTCACGCAGTTCTAAAGCCCCATACACACGGTCGGACAATCCGCGGACCAGGTCCGTCGGACCATGTCCGTCATACTTTGTCCGATGTTGGTTTTGCGTACACACGGTCGGACAAAGTTGTCGGAAAATCCGATCATTCTGAACGTGGTGACGTTTGTTGCCTACGACGGGACTACGTAGAGGCTAGTAGCCAATAGCTTTGGTCTTGTAATGTGATCTGAGCATGCGTGGCACTTTGTCCGGTCGGACAACCGTACACACGATCGGATTTGGTGTGATCGGACCGTGTTGACGGCAAATCTTTCCAGCAGGAGATAAGACTTTGTCCGTCGGACAATCCGACGTACACTGTCCGATGGTGCATACACACGGTCTGATTTTTCAACAACATTGTCCGATCGGACAGAATCCATGAAAAAGTCCGACCGTGTGTATGGGGCTTAAGTGTACTTGCAGGCGCAGCAGGCTTGTTCAGAGAAAGTTACTTTCTCATTCTATTTTGGGCATATTTGTTACTTGGACAGTTATAACTACACTTCCTCACATCACCCCACATCACCCCCATAATATTGGCACTTCCAGCTTCTTTAAATTCTGAGTTGAATTTGCTGTGCACCATGTCTATAATTGCGCACCGAACGTCACCTCCCATGCGCTGAGAATATAATATTAAATGGGGAATTGCACTGTGTTATAGGTACAAATGTTTTGTAAATACGAAATCGGCCGTTGCGCATTGCCATACGCCGCAACTCATGGCGCAAACTGCTCGTAAATTAGCCCCATAGTGTATTTTTGTGTTTTTTATTGTTTGTAGAGCTGGGATATGGATAAGGCTGCATACAAGTAATACAAACTTGGTTGAGGACACTTTCTTGTAAACAGTTAAAGGATAACTCCACTTTCGTGTGGAAAAAACATAGCAAATAAAGAAAAAATAATATAGCGTATACAATTGTGACACAACTCATATTGTAATTGAATGTTATTAAAAAATACCTTTCGTTTTCAATTTGCAGCCGCTGTTATTTTCTGAAAATGCAATGCAATAGGGCTACCTGGAGGTATTCTGTAAACAGAATGTATAGAGAACACACCCCAGAAACATAATTTCCTGCTTGTGTGGTTGACTCACCAATTTTCCCAGAAGTCTGCCTAAGATACAAGTCAGATTTTTAGGCATCCCTGCAACAAAAATTACATTTTTGGTGAGATACTCCCAAAAGGAACACATCTAAAGGAATGAATGCCCAGTAGTTTTCCTCATTAGTGCTCTGCAGCTGCACAGCTGACTGATAATTATGAAACCACTCCCATTAGACTCTCTAAGCACAGGGGCACAGAGGAACAAACAGTGATTTCTTCACATAAAAAAAGGTAGGAATCTGTAACAAAGGTTGTTATAATCCTTGCAATGTACATAGATCATCCAGAGGGGAATGTTTTTTTTTCTCAACAAAAGTGGAGTTACGCTTTAACTTCTACAGAAAGGGCTTTCAATGTAGAAAATGTGAACAATTTAGCACAGGGGGGTCCCAGAGTGAAAACAACCCTGGTCAGTAGGTCTGGAACAGTCCCTTCAACAAAAGGTTGTTATAATCCTTGCAATGTACATAGATCATCCAGAGGGGAATGTTTTTTTTTTGTCATCAAAAGTCCCTTCAACAAAAGCAACAGTCTCTCCATCGGATTTCTCTCAGGCCTCTACTCTGCCACTGCATACATGGATGCCTCCTTCCAGTGTCAGCCAACACTGTACTGTGAGCCTCCAGGCCAAATCCTTCCTATACTTTTTCTCCAACTGTCCCTACAGCTTTTAGGTGTTTCTTCAGCTCTTCCCAGAACCAAAACCCCTCAGAATTTTCCTGCAGTTTCTCAAATGCCTTGGAAAGTTTTCCAGGTTTGCTCTAGACTTTATATACACGTCTCAGCCGCTTGCTGTTCACTCTCTTGACCAGGGTTTGTTGAGGCTGTATACATGACCAGCTCAGGCTCTACCCTCTCCGCCAACTATGTTCCAGCTCATTCTGGAAAGACAGGGAGACAGGTAAACCTGCAGCTGCAGGACCCAGAACAGACCAAATCAATTGACTCCACTGACTGCAGCAGAATAAAATTAATTAAATTACAAAATAAATTGAAATTACCTAAATTTAACTAATCTAGGAGCACCTAACTAGGAGGGTGCTACAAAAGTAAACCTTGAAAAAAAATAAAAATCACTGTTCTGCCTCGTTCAATCAAAAAAATCACTGTACTCGGGAACGATCAGAGTGTCCCAGCGGGCATCGGGTCGCTGATGGTGTGCGTGTATGCCACAGACTCAGAAGAGCGAAATCAAGTACGGGTTTCGACCCTCAGACGACGTCCGGAAGTGACAAAACACGTCAGGGTCGTGACCTCGCAGGAAGTGACGTTTGCGCTCCAGAGTGCGCTCCAGCTGGGCCAACTGAACCAGGATGTGTGCGAGTAGCTTCTACACATCGGTTTTGGCGCTAGTTTCCGGTGGACGGAATACAGCAACAGGCAGAGTGAACTCAGATTATATATTTTTCAAGCTGTTTATCATTTCTTTGTGGTATGCATGTTTTTACTGGGGGGGAATATTGGTCTTCTAATAAATTTCTATCAAAACTGTACTGCGCTATCTGCACTATTTGTTTCCTTTTATGCTGTGGTTTGGAGTGGATCTGCTCTGACACCTGGAGGCGGCTAAGAGGTGGACGTGCTGAGGAGATGGCTGTTGGCAGGGATGTTTATTGAAATGCCCATATTTTACATAATTCTGGTGAGTGCATCCCCAAAAAGGGAGTGTGATCTGCACGTGGTGTCAAAAGTGATTATACCCTCGGGTGGAAGTTTCACTGCTTATAACGAGAAGGACTTTTTTGTGTACCTATTCAGACTTTATTTTGGTTATCATGATGTGCTTTTATGAACCTTTTTAAAAGAAATCAAGGAAATATAAAAGACATTTAGCGCTGCTGCAATATTTAAAGGGACAGTATCCTGTTTATGAAAGTGATGCTTTTACCTAGATTTTAATATTGCCTTATCACCGACACTTAGATATAAATTAATTTACAGAAAGTTTGGCAAGCCTCCTCTTAATTATTATCTTTCTACTAATGTGATAGCAATTAGACAATATGTTCAACTGTAATTTTCAGAAGAATTGTGATCTGCCAGATTGCAAAAGTTAACAGTAAGCTTGTTAACACCTTTCACTACACAGCAGGCGAATAAGCTGATACTTAACACAACTCACATTTTTTCGCAAGTGTTTTTCCGTATTCATACTGTATTATATTACACAGGGGTTTGTTAAAATAACAGAAACACCAAATGGAAAAGTTGAAGTTTTGAAGTAACTAAATCACAAATGCAAACACATTTGCAAAGGTGATTAGTATTAGAATTATTTGCACTCAGTAGAATGTTTTAGATCTGAAAAAGAGGTGGGTATATTTGATCATTGACACATAAGCTTTCAAAGCAAAACAACGCAACTGAAATACTTAACAAAAAGTCAAATAGTGTGAAATTCAGGATCATGTCACACTTACCCCTAGCTCAGGTGGTCAGGCACTATAGCTGGCCTCTGTGTTCTTCACCTATAGCAGCCCCCTTTCCCATAAGGCAAGCAGGCCTACCAGTACTTGGTTGCCCCTAAGTATTATGCATAATGCAATAGTGCCTGGCTACCATGTCAGGGCAGGCGCAAACTGAACACAGCAAACAGGTACCTGCAGTTGGCAGCAGGCAAAGTTTCAATGACAGTCCAGGTATTCGGCAGGCAAGGTTCAGAATAGTCACGGTTAAATCCGTAGTCAAAAAGGCAGGCAGAGTTCAATCTAAGGTCATAAACAGATTATATAGATTCATTATACACAGAGTGATATATTTCAAGCATTTATTTTTTTTAATTTTGATGATTATGACTTACAGCTAGTGGAAACCCAAAATTCAGTATCTCTGAAAATTTGAATATTAAGAGCAATAAAAAAAGTTTTTTTGTATACAGAAATGTTGACTTATTGAAAAGTATGTCCATGTACATTATAGTATGCACTCAATACTTGGTCGGGGCTCCTTTTGCATGAATTACAGCATCAATGCGGCGTGGAAGCCCAGGTTGCTTTGATTGCGGCCTTCAGCTCGTCTGCATTGTTGGGTCTGGTGTCTCTCGTCTTCTGGCAAATACAAGGATAGAAGATAGACATGTACTCCGGGAGGCTGTATCAGTAAGTCCTCACTCGTGCTCAATGAACGCAGTATATGCCAAATACTTTCTTCTATCCTTGTATTTGCCACCTGGGGCTACTTCAGAGGATACCCAAGCCTTTACCGGCAGATTTGGAGTCTGATTTTTAGTAATGGTGGTGATCTGCAATGTTTATCGTGACTGGGACATTGCGGCGGACAGATCGGACACTTTAGACACTATTTAGAGATTGATGTTCCCGATGACAGGGAACAGTAGATCTCTGTCATGTTACTAGGCATAACAGGGAAATGCCTTCTTTACATAGGCAGTTCCCTGTTCTGCCTCTCCTCACCGATGGACATCGAGTCCGCTGAACCCATGGGCACACTCCCGTGGTGCGCAGCGGGAGTGCGCGTGCGCCCGCTATCCTGCTTTTGCGGACTGACGTACAGGTAGGTCAGTTTGCGCAGGCGTTCCATTCTGCTGACGTATATCGGAGTAAAGCAGTTATTGACCTCCATGAGTAAGGGGGGTGCTGGTCTTCTGGCAAGCCTCCAGTGTGACCTTACCAGTGTCCAATGTCACATTTGCTGTTCTTGGATCTTTCTTTATCAGCACGGATTTTCTCTATGGGACTTTTTCTTTATGGACACTTTATAATATTTATTTTGTTTCGTTAAAAAATGCATTTGTCAGAAAATCTGAAATAATTAAGGTCGAATCTGTCATTGAAGGCTTATGGTGTCCAGCTAAACTGTACGACGCCGTAATCGTACATTTCCGGTCGAATGTTCAGCTTACAAGCTATAGTAGAATTCTAATGTTGTATGACACTAGTAATAATTATATTTATTAATTATTATTACTAGTCAACCAACATTAGAATTCTTCTATAGCCTATGGGCAGAGCATTTGACCGTCGAATCTTCATGTCGAATCTTTTCTCTCTATGACGAATAGACATGTGCACAACAAAAAAATACGTTTTTTTTTTCGTTTCGTTTTTTTCGTTTTTGAAAAAAAATCGTTTTTTTTAGTTTCGTTTTTTTCGTTTCTGTTGATTCGTAACGATTCGTACATTGGTAAGTCGTCGGTGTTCGGATTCGTAACGATTCGTACATTCGTAAGTCGTCGGTGTTCGTATTCGTAACGATTCGTATATTTTCGTTGATTCGTTTTTTTCGTTAGTTTAATTTTCGGACGCATTCGTATTTATTCGTACATTCGTAACATTCGTAGATTCGTAATCGAAGCATAATTCATAATTTTATGTAATGTGTATGCTATTATTACATTTTAATAATTTACGAATCGAAAAAAAAAGTTACGAATCGAAAAAAAAAAGTTACGAATCGAAAAAAAAGTTACGAATGTACGAATTTTTTTGTTCAATAGAGACACAGAAAACTACAAATCGGAAAAAAAAAAAAAAAGTTACGAATCGAAAAAAAAAGTTACGAATCGAAAAAAAAGTTACGAATGTACGAATTTTTTTTGTTCAATCCATTCGAAGTACGTTTAGCAGCACCATTGTAAGGGACACGGAAAATTACCAATTCAAAAAAAAAAAAAAGTTACGAATGTACGAATTCTTTCGTTCGTTTTCGTTTTTCGGATTTTCTTCATTAGTACATTCGTTGTTTCTAATTATTTTTTTTCGGATTTTCGTTGTTTTTCGGATTCGTTCGATTCGAATGATTCGTTAATCGGATTCGTACGATTCGAACGATTCGTTATTCGGATTCGTACGATTCGAACGATTCGTTCATTCGTACGAAATGAACGAAAATAACGAAAAAAAAACAAAAAACGAAAAAAAAAAAAACGAAACGAATTGCACATGTCTAATGACGAATAATCTTGGACCAATAGAGTTAGGTTTAGGCACATTCAACCTTTTTTGCTATTGTCTCTATAATGTCAAATCTTTTCTCTCTATGTAGAATAATCTTGAACTAATAGAGCTAAGGTTAGGCACATTCAACCACAGGTTCGATGGACACAAATCGCTATTGTCAGCGTCATGTCGAATCTCCTATCTATATCGAACTGTTGTCACAACGAAAACGAAAATAAAGCATTTGTTTATGTTGGATCTTTCGGTTTTCGGATTCTGACGAAAATGCATTGGGACGAAAACGAATGCACATGTCTAGTATTTACCTGGTATCTGCGTTATAGTGTTCAGCTTCTAATTTAGGATCCAAGCGCAGATAAACTTTCTCCTTCTTTTATGAATAGAATATAGTGGTTAATACAAAAAGACACTATGATTTGTCATGATACAGATGTGTGTTCTCCATTCTATATTTCCATCGCTTAATGAATGGGAAAACATTTCTAGTTAATCTGTAAGGCTGATCATTATTTGTCCAGCAATCTGATGGATTATGGGAAAACTTAGTGGCATCAGATTGAGGTCTGAAAATTAGCCAACAGGGGCCTTCCAAACTGTCATAACTGCTCTGAATGTAAGTCATTCGATTTCAAAAGGACAGAGATGCTGGAAGCTACAGACAATCCCGAGAGACCCCAGGAACAGTTTCTGTCACTTTGCTATGGAAACGCAGTGACAAAAGTCATAGGCAGAACTGCAAGTTTATACCATCAAAAGAAGAAGATATCTCCGGCTGGTGTTGTGCTATTGTGCCTCACCGTATAGAGACTGCAACTGTGTAACAAACAAGCCAAGGATAAACTATTTTCTGAATCAATGATCATTAAAACATGTTCGAGGGGGAAAGGAGCTTTGGGTAAATTGAAATGAAATATTTTTAAATCAAAGCTATACGCCATGAATTGAATTCCCTCCATTAGTTAAAAATTCTACTTTTCTCAAAAAATGCATCTTGGATGCACTATTCCACCTCAGAGAAACTAAGAAATAGACTTAAAGGGGTTGTAAAGTCAGAATTTTTTTTTATCTTAATACATTCTATGCATACAAAGCCTTTTGTGTGCAGCAGCCCCCCTCGGCCCCTCCAATATTTACCTAAGGTCCCTCTCTGTCCAGCGATGTCCATGAGTGCCTTGGCCATCTGAAACTCTACCTACCTAACTCAGTTAGCCAATCAGGAGAGAGAGGGGAGGGGCCGGACTGAGGCTGTGACTCGGCTCGGGTGCCCCTATAGCAAGCTGCTTGCTGTGGGGGCACTCGACAGGAGGGAGGGGCCAGGAGCAGCGAAGAGGGACCTGAGAAAACTGCACAGAAGAGGTAAGTATAACATGTTTGTTATTTTTATAGAAAAAAAAAACAAGGCTTTGGAGGACATTAATTATGAGGAAAGGTTGCGAGCACTGAACTTATTCTCTCTGGAGAAGAGACGCTTGAGAGGGGATACGATTTCAATTTACAAATACCGTACTGGTGACCCCACAATAGGGATAAAACTGGGGAGTTTAACAAAACTCGTGGCCACTCATTAAAATTAGAAGAAAAGAGGTTTAACCTTAAACTACGTAGAGGGTTCTTTACTGTAAGAGCGGCAAGGATGTGGAATTCCCTTCCACAGGCGGTGGTCTCAGCGGGGAGCATCAATAGTTTCAAAAAACTATTAGATAAGCACCTGAACGACTACAACATACAGGGATATACAATGTAATACTGACATATAATCACACACATAGGTTGGACTTAATGGACTTGTGTCTTTTTTCAACCTCATCTACTATATAATTATGTAACTATGACTTTACAATCACTTTAAATAATAAATCTTAGTTTTTATGTTAACATCCTCGGGAGAACTCATCTCCACAGACGTCATTCTTTCTTTCTCTCTTTTCTATTTCTCTTCTCTTCCCTTCTCTTCTCCTCGTTTTTCTTAGGACTGTTATTACTCATACATCATTTCATATTAACCGATGCTGCACTAAATATCTACACCTGGGACTGTCCTAAGGACACTAACACAGGTTATTTTCTTGCTATTTGGATTTGGAGGGCCTATTGCAGACTCCCCAACCCTCATAAATGTGATTGTCACTACGAAATGTCCCTTTTTCTGTTTGTCGCTTACATTTGATTATTGTCTCGGTGCTATTTATGTTCTGTTATGTTTAAAGGCCTTTATGTGCATCTGAATTTACTCACTTTGAGTGATCAACTTTGTAATCATTTTAAATCATGTTAATAAAAATATATTCAAACTAAAAAATGCATCTTGTTCTTAAAGCGGCATTAAACCCACAAACCAAATTTGAATATACTGCAGCTTACCAATTCTTAGATGAAGTGGCTGTATTAGTTATCTTTTTCATGCATTTTCTTATTTTCACCTCTTGATTCAGCCAATAAGTCTGTTATTTTTAAACTTCCTTTAAAAGACCAAGTTGTCTAGCAAAAGTGGCAGTTAGAGGTTTTAGACAAATCATGTAACTGCTTAAGAAGTGTTAGCTGGAGTTCAGCTTTAATTTGTTCATCTAAATCTTTTAGTGCATATAACGCTATCTTCTCTCAGACTGACAATGCTGCTGTCCAAATGTGTCTCCATCGCTCCTCTGGTGGAATGGAGAAACCGTAAGACCCCTTTCACACCACACCGCCCATAGCGTCAGCGGTAAAATGCCTCTATTTTTAGGGGCGTTTTACCGTCGGGTTTACGGCGCATATCGGCCGATAGCGGGGCGCTTAAACCCCCCGCTGGCGGCCGAGAACGTGTTAAAACCCCCGGCAAAACGCCGCAATAGCGGCGTTTTGCCGGCGGTATTACAGCGCTCACCGCTCCTTCACCGCTTCAAAGAAGCTGCTGGCAGGACTTTTCCTGACGTCCTGCCAGCGCACCGCTGCAGTGTGAAAGCCCTCAGGCTTTCACACTGCAGACAATGGTGCAGCTGTTTTAGGGCGGATTGCAGGCGCTATTTCTAACGCTATAGCGCCTGCAAAACGCCCTTCGTGTGAAAGGGGTCTTAGTTGTTGTAAACCCAAAAACAAAAAATAGTAATACCTTCCCAATATATCTTCCCAATATATCTTAAATACTCTTTGTGATCCTTGTTTCTCTAATTGTACTATTCTTTTATAGAAATGTTATAGTCAGTAGTACCTTCAACTTGGTAGCAATGATCTGTGAGCTCATACAGAGTATTCCAGTTGTGCTTATGTGCTGTCACATGTGCCCCTATAAGAGACTACAAGCAGTTGTGCCAAGGCACATATACAAGTGATCTGCAGCAAGGTGGATAGCCCTCCGCTGTCAGAAATGGCGTGCGAACAGCCGGGCAGAGGTACACAGCTTCTGTGGAAGACCCAGCTACTAGACATGTGCGCCGTCAATAAATTTGTTTAGTTTCGTTCCATTCCGTTTTGTATTAGAATTCATTTGGATTTGTACGAAATACGAATTTTCGTTAGGTTCGTTAACTTTTCGTAACAATTACGAATGTTCGTTATGATGAATTTATTATGAAGGGCTCCCACCATCCCTGTGCTGTGCTGATTTCCTGGGTTTTTAACTTTGAGGTTTGTTAACTTTTCGTAACAATTACGAATGTTCCTTATGATGAATTTATTATGAAGGGCTCCCACCATCCCTGTGCTGTGCTCATTATGAGGGGCTCCCACCATCCCTGTGCTGTGCTGACTTCCTGGGTTTTTAACTTCATCAGAAAGAATAATCGTAATTAACGAACATTCTTATTTAGTCCGATTCTGAATCTCCCATCAACTACCAGTACCAGTCTCCCACTCCAATATTAAAAAAAGGTAATTTTCCCAACCCTCACTCAGCAGCAGAAGAAAACCTCTGATTGGTTAACAAAATACCAGTCACATTTCCGTTGTAACGGAATTTGGATCCGAAATTAGTAAACGAAATATCGTATTTCGTACAAAATTCGGAAGCATAGCAATTCCTATTTCGGATCCTCTCGAATGTACAAATTTACGGAAATTCGTACGAAACTAATCGCACATGTCTACCAGCTACTATGTGAAGCCTCTTCCCCAGAGCAGGGGCATATCTACTACGAGGCAAACAAGGCATTTGCCTTGGGCGACATTTTTCAGGTAGGCAGCGCCTTTCCTGGAATAATGGGCATCACCGCGGTATCATTTTTTAGAGCCGTAGGTCGGCCCTCTTGTATGAGCAATCGGAGCAGCTTACTAGCTGCTCAAATGCTATTACAAGCAGTGGGAGGGGATGCCCCCCTCCCTCCGCCTTCTTCGGCTCTCTCAGGCTTTCCTGTCCCAGGAGGAGACCTGATCGACCAGCCGTTCACAACCACCGGTTAGCTGGACAGCCAAGCAAAGCCGGGATTGGCTGTTCATAACAGTAATACTAAAGCAATGACATGATATCACTCCTGGTTTACTCGGAAACCATCGGTGCCAGTTTTTAAGCATTCAAAAACACAGATCTTGGTGTTTTGAATGCTTTTAAGGGCAGAGGAAGGATTTGGGGTCTTTTAGACCCCAGATCTCTCCATAAAGAGTACCTGTCACTGCCTATTGCTGTCACAATGATGTTTACATTCCTTGTGACAGCAATAAAAGTGATTAAAAAAAGAAATTAAAGCAATAGTGTAAAAATAAAAGAAAAAAAATGTATATAAAAAAAAAAGTGCCCCATCCTCCTGTGCTCGTACGCAAAGGCTAAAAAGTGTGTAGGTCCCACACGCACGCAAACAGCGATCGTCCCATACATGTGAGGTATCACCGTGAACGTCAGATAATGTGCAGTAGTTCTAGCACTGGACCTCCTCTGTAAATCTAAAGATAGTAAAGATAGTTAAATTTACGTCGTTTGTCGATGTTGCGCAATTTGAAAGCAGCTGGGATGAAACAAATGTAGATGTGGGGGGCGCCTGATTTTAGTATTACCTAGGGCAGCACAAAAACAAAATACACCAGAGTACTAAAATTCTGGTGGGTGGCACTTCATCCTTGGAACCTTTGATCCCTCCAGCCTCCATCTGTATTATTAGAGCTACCCTGGACTTTGCTGTGAGAAATTCTGTTTCTAGCTGTGTTCTGTTTACTGTTTTACTAATGTAGTCATTCCCAGCTAGACTGTCAGTTGGTATAGTAATCTGATAAATTCTATGCTATGCCACCACATGTTACAATGACTGATTCAAAGAGACATTGCTGTTAACAGTCCATGTCCCTGCAGCTTTTGTAAAAGAGAAGTTTGGGAATTGAAAAAAACAATCATACCCACCTAGATGGCTGTAGCACCGATCCCAGCTGCAGCTGTCCTTCGTCGGCCCTACACTGAGAACTGAGCGATCAAAGACCACTGATTGCTCAGTTCTCAGTCTACAGTGAGTAGAGATCCGGTGACTGTCAGTTACAGACTCTCTGCTCTGCTCTCCAGCGCTGGGCAGTGGGGGAGGTGGGATCGGCTGGTTTAGGCTCTCAATGGCCCACTGAGAGGCAGAGCAAGATACCCGTCAGAAATCTGGGTGGATCCTGAGCCTAGACCAACTTAGGTTCACAGGAGAGCAAAAATGAAGTTTACTTCTGTGACCTACAGGAGGATAGGGCCAAAAGAGCTTTGACCCTTCTCCTTTAATCAGTTGTTTTTTTTATTATTCTGCAGTGTATGCATGACCTTTGACATTCTGAACCTGTTTTGCAATATTGCTTCTAACTTTGCACCTATTAAGTAAACTGCAATATACAGTTAATTCCTACCTGATCATTCCATTACCTATTCTGTTAAACTGTTGGATATTGTTACAGTAGCTTAGCAAGAAAGAGTGTTGAAAAGTAAGCAGGTAGATTGAATTGGAAGTTGGGGGGTCCCATTGGGTGTACAGGGATTCCCCATAGAGTGATGTGTAAAGCTGGTGTTTATTGTGGTTAACTTCTTTGAGAACATGATTGATATGATATATATATATATATATATATATATATCAAAACATTCCCTTGAGGAAGTGTGGTGCAGCTGGAAGCAGGACAAGGTACAATACATTTTGGTTCATATTGGTGTGCCCCTCCTGTTTTAATCACGCCAATGGTCATACTGTAGGTCATATTTGTTGATTGGCTGGTTATTCAGTATTTTTTACTATTAAAATATGTTATACCTATAGTATGTTTTGGTATTTCTCATCATAAAGTGTGTATATGAAAAGGTATTCTTGTAGGCACAGCATACTATGGCCCCTAAAAATGGGAGAAACTCAGGTAATAAAAACATCTTGTATAGCTAGAGCAGTGTTTCTCAACTTTTTATGGTTCTACTCCATGGTTTAGTACGTGCCTCACAGTGTGGATTGACATAAGAATCCCTGGACATACAGTGGTGTGAAAAAGTGTTTGCCCCCTTCCTCATTTCCTGTTCCTTTGCATGTTTGTCACACTTAAGTTTTTCGGAACATCAAACCAATTTAAACAATAGTCAAGGACAACACAAGTAAACACAAAATGCAATTTGTAAATGAAGGTGTTTATTATTAAAGGTGAAAAAAAATCCAAACCATCATGGCCCTGTGTGAAAAAGTGATTGCCCCCTTGTTAAAACATACTATAACTGTGGTTGTCCACACCTGAGTTCAATTTCTCTAGCCACACCCAGGCCTGATTATTGCCACACCTGTTCACAATCAAGGCATCACTTAAATAGGAGCTGCTTGACACAGTAAGGTCCACCAGAAGATCCTTAAAAGCTACACATCATGCCGAGACCCAAAGAAATTCAGGAACAATTGAGAAAGAAAGTAATTGAGATCTATTAGTCTGGAAAGGGTTATAAAGCCATTTCCAAAGCTTTGGGAATCCAGCGAACCACAGTGAGAGCCATTATCCACAAATGGCGAAGACATGGAACAGTGGTGAACCTTCCCAGGAGTGGCCGGCCGCCCAAAATTACCCCAAGAGCGCAGCGACGACTCATCCAAGAGGTCACAAAAGACCCCACAACAACGTCCAAGGAACTGCAGGCCTCACTTGCCTCAGTTAAGGTCAGCGTTCATGCCTCCACCATCAGGAAAAGACTGGGCAAAAATGGCCTGCATGGCAGAGTTCCAAGGAGAAAACCACTGCTGAGCAAAAAGAACATCAAAGCTCGTCTCAATTTCTCCACAACACATCTTGATGATCCCCAAGACTTTTGGGACAACATTCTGTGGACCGATGAGACAAAAGTGGAACTCTTTGGAAGGTGTGTGTCCAAGTATATCTGGCGTAGAAGGAACACTGCATTTCAGAAAAAGAACATTATACCAACAGTAAAATATGGTGGTGGTAGTGTGATGGTCTGGGGCTGTTTTGCTGCTTCAGGACCTGGAAGACTTGCCGTGATAAAAGGAACTATGAATTCTGCTGTCTACCAAGAGATCCTGAAGGAGAATGTCCGACCATCTGTTCGTGTACTCAAGCTGAAACGAACTTGGGTTCTGCAGCAGGACAATGATCCTAAACACACCAGCAAGTCCACCACCGAATGGCTGAAGAAAAACAAAATGAAGACTTTGGAGTGGCCTAGCCAAAGTCCTGACCTGAATCCTATTGAGATGTTGTGGTATGACCTTAAAAAGGCTGTTCATGCTCGAAAACCCTCTAATGTAACTGAATTAGGACAATTCTGCAAAGATGAGTGGGCCAAAATTCCTCCAGGACGCTGTAAAAGCCTCATTGCACATTATCGCAAACGCTTGGTTGCAGTTGTTGCTGCTAAGGGTGGCCCAACCAGTTATTAGTTTTAGGGGGCAATCACTTTTTCACACAGGGCCATGATGGTTTGGATTTTTTTTCACCTTTAATAATAAACACCTTCATTTACAAATTGCATTTTGTGTTTACTTGTGTTGTCCTTGACTATTGTTTAAATTGGTTTGATGTTCCGAAACACTTAAGTGTGACAAACATGCAAAGGAACAGGAAATGAGGAAGGGGGCAAACACTTTTTCACACCACTGTATATAACTTTGTTACAACTAATGCATAGTTATGTCTAGATATGTTCAAACGTGTGTTTTTAAAGTCGATCTCCAGGAAAATAATCAATTACAGTTGAACTGCATACATTGAATGGGTACCATTTTACTGTGATAAGCATTGTAACACTCGGTAGGCATACTTGGGATCTAGCTACCCTGCCAGGCAGCATATCCTGGTCTTGGATTGTCCAGTGTAACTATACCAGCACATGTGCATTTAGTGGAGCTACTACTGATGGCCTCACCACACAGAGTGCTGATACTTGGTGGAAATTGGAAAACACTGATAGAGACTGATAGAGACTGATATCAAAAAAAATTCAGGAACTTAAACTAGCCGAATTTAAAAATACTTGTTTTTTTAATAAACACATTTTTTTAATGCCTATCTGTAGTTTGGATTTAAACAACCAAAGATATTTAATGTGTTTTAGATACTATTAGTTGATAGAACGATGCACTCAATTCACTCTCTTGAATCATTTATTGAAGCGAACAATGTTTAGTAAAACCACTAAGACCTAATGTGTTTTGTGAATAATGCTCTTAATCAAAGCATATGCATATATTGGAGTTTTATTCCATTTAACTACTCATCATTTACTTCAAAAAAATGATTAATTTTGTTTGTTAAAAGTCAGATTTTCTTTTTTTTTTTTTTCAATCAGTTATTTTTTTTTTTTTTTATTGAAGTGCTTACATGGTTTGTGGTTTTAACAAACAGAGAGAAAAACAAACTTATATAAAAAATGAGGGGTGTGGGAGGTACAAATGCAGGAAAGAAACACACATAGCAATGCAAGATCAAAAGAAATAGAACAAATATAAAACTGACCTTCCTTCATACAGTCATAATATGCATCATTCTCTGAAATAATCATATTATAATACGTATAGTACACAGCATGGCACACAGAAGCTTGAAAACGCAAGGTTTATATGCGTATAAACCAGCCAGTGATACTTTGGCACTAATTTCTGACCTACGAAGAGTTGCAACCATTAGAACCATAATGCCCTGTACACACGATAGGATTTTACAACAACAAAATCTATGGGATTTTTTACGACGGATGTTGGCTCAAACTTGTCTTGCATACACACGGTCACACAAAATTGGTCGGAAATTCCGAACGTCAAGAACGCGGTGACGTACAACACGTACGACGAGCCAAGAAAAATGAAGTTCAATAGCCAGTGCTGCTCTTCTGCTTGATTCCGAGCATGCGCGGCACTTTGTGCGTCGGAATTGTGTACACACAATCGGAATTTCCGACAACGGATTTTGTTGTCAGAAAAGTTGAGAACCAGATCTCAAATTTTGTGTGATGGAAATTCCTATGGAAAATATGCGATGGAGCCTACACACGGTTGGAATTTCAGACAACAAGGTCCTATCACACTTTTTCCATCAGAAAATCCAATCGTGTGTACAGGGCATTAGTGTTGTAGTGTCATTGTTGGGGAAGGGGTGGGGGTTGTGGGAGAACAAGCTTCATTAGCCAGCTTCACTATGACATCAGTCATTTTTAAGGTCCATCTCTGCACTGACATTATAATTTATCCCTCACTAGAACAGTATTAACCTGCTTCTTCTAAGCAACAAATTCTGGAGGATGGGGGAAAACCAATTTTGTACCACTAGCCTCCTTGCAATTTAGAGCAGCCAAATGGCTGATGCTAAAACATGTGGCAAGTAATAACCTTCATCAAGTATTCCCAGTATATAGATCTTTAGGTCGAGGTCAATGTTCCCCTATAGTAACATAGAAATGGTTTTCACTATCTCTATCTATCTATCTACAGTATGTCTGACACACCAATTTGGAGCAGTTCCAAAACATATCAAAAGGGACTTTGCGGTCTAGTCCGAGGCCCAGTAACTGAAGGAGGATTCAAAGGCGTCCCTGTGTGCTCTCGGTATTGGAGGGACACAGCAAATCGTACAAGTGACCAGGGGAGGACTCTTTGGAGGAGGGCCAACAAGCTGGATGCTCGGTAAGAGCCTGGGAGCTGAGTTGTATGGACACTAGAGAATCCACACTTCACACAGTATCGCCAAGAAGTCTGAAAGACCCAGGTACTGTGGGAAAGGTTCCTTTCTATCTTCAGTTACAATTTAGTCTGTGGCAGAGACTTTGCAAAGTTTCCGGATCACATGTTGGCTGCTAGATATCTGGCTAGAGGTTTATCCGGCAGTGAAGCGCCCAGCTGCGAGTGGCTACTCTCTGGGTTCATTAGAGACATTCAGTGGATGTCAGCAGTTCAAA
The DNA here is from genome assembly GCA_028564925.1 of Lithobates sylvaticus. Classification (NCBI taxonomy): domain Eukaryota; kingdom Metazoa; phylum Chordata; class Amphibia; order Anura; family Ranidae; genus Lithobates; species Lithobates sylvaticus. The sequence continues at coordinate 90,440,297 of CM053029.1, forward strand.
GTGCCTGAGTTTTGCCCTCTATTCCCATCAGAGACTGTGTTATGTTGGATGTTACCCCTGCAAATAAAAACCTTGAAAAGGACTTTTATGTGTCAGCATCTGAAGTCACTGGGTACTAACCGACAAGCCACGAGGAGGTAACTGGTAAGCCCAGAAAGTCAAGGCTGCTCCTCTGACATCAACAAGGCATTTTCATCAACACAACTTCCACTCACTGGATATTTTCTCTTTTTCAGACCATTCTCTGTAAACCCTAGGGATGGTTGTGTGTGAAAATCCCAATAAATCAGCAGTTTTTGAAATACACAGACTAGCCCACCTGGCACTAACAACCATGCCACATTCAAAGTCACTTAATTCTTCTTTCTTCCCCATTCTGATGCTCGGTTTGAACTTCAGCATGTTGTCTTCACCAAGTCTAGATGCCTAAATGCATTGAGTTACTGCCATGTGATTGGCTGATTAGCATTTTTAGTTACCAAGCAATTAGAGTGGTGTATTTAATAAAGTGACTGGTGAGTGTATATACATGTATAATAAGCAGTCAAGTATGTTTTTGCGAAGGGGAGAGCAGGGACAAAGCAGAATCCTATTCCTCATCCTGTAAAAAGCCCAAATCCTCCTTTCAGCCAGATCTGGGTAGTAGGTTGATGGAAGAAATACATTTAGATATACAAAAAGCATAAGGCTGGGTTCACACAAGTGCAAATTGGATGCAGATTTCTCTGCATCCAATTGGCATGACAGGAGATTGTGACCGGTTCACACATCTCCGAAGCGGCTGCAGAGCGGATTGCACAAGGGTCCTATGCATCTCTGGCTCAGTTTTAGGTCCAAAATCAGGCAACATAACAAGAATTACTTTAAATAGTGTGTAGGAGTTAAAGCTCCTATGGTGCATAGACATTTTCATGGGCATCCTTGTTTAATCCATAAGATGGAGAGTGGGGTTTAAATTCTGAATATTTATAATGCGTTTAATTGGTTGAGCATAAGTACCCTCAAACCCATCTGAAGTATCTTTGACATACAAGTACCATTGATTAAGAGATTGTAGATTCAAGTGAACTGAAAATCTGCCCACAGTCTTATGCCATGTACACACGGTCGGAATTCTCGTCGGAAAAAGCCCTGATGGTTTTCCTGATGGAATTCCGACGGAATTCCGCTCAAACTGTCTTGCCTACACACGGTCACACCAAATTCCGACCGTCGAGAATGACGTACAACACTACGACGAGCCGAGAAAAAATGCTTAATGCTTCCGCGCATGCGGCGAATTGTTTCCGAGCATGCGTAGGAATTTTGCTTGAGAAAGGAGCGCCGCTATACAGAACATCTATAGCGCTGCCAGCTCAGAAACGCGTCGCAGAAATATGACGTCACGCCTCGGCGCCTAGTACTGTTTGCGGTGCAAGCCTCGTTCTGACACCATAGACAGGGCCGTGCCTGAATACAACCCGGAAACGAACCTGGCCGCACAGACCCTGCAGTAGGCAACTGGGCAAAAACGTCTCCCCACTCTCCATTCCTTCCTCTTTTAATTTTAACTTTATACAGAGACTTCTTTTTCCCCCCACCCCCCTTTTACCACCTGGAACCCTCTTTCAACATTAAGAGCTGTGATACCCATCTGACTTCTCTTCAAATTGATGTGACCATCCCTTCGGAGGACCAAAGAGAGGAAACTACCCCACCTGCTACATCCATCTGCCTTATTCATCTCCTCCAGGACATGAGAAGGACGACAGCTTTTGGGCGAACCTCCTGTGACTTGTAGTCCCACCGGCCCTCCGTCTACAGAGATATGTCAGAATGCAACACTACTTTCTAAGATGTGAGTGGATATTGTTTTTTCAATAAATGTTTATGTGATATATACTCAGAGGCGCCCCTCTCCTTGTGTTTCTCCTTTAGCTCTTATTGGACCTGGCTTCAGGCCTCTTCGGTGGCAGCCCTGACGACCCCATATGCCCCATTTTGTATATCGTACATACACACCCAGCCGCTTTACACCCCCCCCCCTCCTTTTCCTCTGGACTATTAGGAACCTCTTGCATACAAACGAGGTACTGTGACTATGCGCCCTTTTTACTTGTTTTTTGCTGGTTTAGTAAAGTCAGCGCAAGCTGCTTGCTTTCACTATTGGGTCGAAGATGGAATATGACGTTGCGCCGTAACTAGAAGTGACCTGGGGGTTGCTGGAACAAGCGGGTGGAACTCTGAGGAAGAGGGTTCGCCCTCAAAACGCATCAGTATCACAGACTCTGCCTGGTCTTTCAGCAGTACCGATAGACCACAGTAGACCTGAAGGCGACTGGTCCCACTTGCTATGACATGTGTTCAGGCAATATGTGTTTGTGAGTATATCTATTGTTGCTTTTTACTTTTTGAATATATTTTATGGAGGTAATGCGCTAGGTCGTGCGCCCTTTTCTTTTGTTGTCTTTCTTGCTGCTAAAGAGAGCCAGGAGGCTGAATTGTATGTTATGCTGTGTTGATGGTGGAAACCCCTGTGTGGGCAACTGTTCTCTGCAATAAAAGTGGGCCAACAAGCCCTTAAAGGCACGACTGGCATGGACCCTTCTCACTGGTGAGCTTTACACTTAAAGTGGATGTAAACCCACTCTCATCTTTTCTAAACTACTGCAATATTGGTTATCTAGAGGGATATACATGCCTCCTGCATGTATACTTATCTGTCAAATGTCTCCCCTCTGTCTGCTACGAGACCCGAAAAACTGCAGATTCTGTGGGTGGGTCTGTTTTCCAGGGCTCAGTGGGTGGAGTCGTGATGTCAGTAGACTCCCCGCCCACCTCTACACTCCCCTTATCAACATGCATTTTCTCCTGTGTATTTCTTACACTGAACTTCTGCTATGATCACTAACATCCAGTCAAAACCCAGAAAAGTCCCCACATGACTTCAGCATGCCAAATCATGCTGAGGTGTGAAACAGCCAATCCATGCAGAGCTGCTGAAGAAAGGAGTGGGGGTGGGAATTAAAAAATAATGCATGTCTTAGGCTAGTGCACGAGTGGAAGTGGTAGTGGAAGAACGGACAAAGTTTTCACAGTTTGTCCGTTTTATTTCACTGAAAAAAGATATGAGGATTGCTCAGAGCTGGATTAACTCTTTGTGGCAAGACTGGGCACAGCTGATCTGAAATCCCATACTCTATATTGTGCCAGACAAAAAAAAAAAGAAATTTTTTCGGACAAGAAGTGTATTGCTGGCAGGATTACTGGGTTAAAATAAAGAAAACAAAGCCTAAAAAAAAGAAATCCAATGAAGCCACCGCATGTAAGGGCTGCTAAGCTGCAATGTATTGCATTTTTGTTCTTAGGTTTAGATACTCTTTAAGTGGATCCTGTTGACTGAACTTTGTGGCACCCCTGTAGTCCTAATGCACTACCATAATGATATTTCCTTCCAGCAGCAATGGTAGATCCTGTAAAAAGGTGACACCGTGGCACAAGGGAATACATACAGTATAATTAACTAACAATAATTAGTATCAGGGGAAAAATCCAAACTGTTTGTTTACACAGGGGTCCCTTGTAGTTTATGCTCCTTTAAAGGGGTGTTTTAGCTGTAAAAAATGTTTTTTTTTAAAAGTCAGAAGCTAAAAAAAAAGTAGCTGCTGACTTTTAATAAGTACACTTACCCTCCCAGGGCGCCCGAGATGTCGGCCGCCGAAGCTGACATGTCCTTCGGCTCTCCGGTCCCAGCGCAGCCATCCTCACTAAAGCCCCATACACACGGTCAGACTTTTTCATGGATTCTGTCCGATCGGACAATGTTGTTGAAAAATCAGATGTGTATGCACCATCGGACAGTGTACGTCGGATTGTCCGACGGACAAAGTCTTATCTCCTGCTGGAAAGATTTGCCGACAACACGGTCCGATCACACCAAATCCGATCGTGTGTACGGTTGTCCGACCGGACAAAGTGCTACGCATGCTCAGATCACATTACAAGACCAAAGCTATTGGCTACTAGCCTCTACGTAGTCCCGTCGTAGGCAACAAACGTCACCACGTTCAGAATGATCGGATTTTCCGACAACTTTGTCCGACCGTGTGTACGCAAAACCAACATCAGACAAAGTATGACGGACAGGATCCGACCGACCTGGTCCGCGGATTGTCCGACCGTGTGTATGGGGCTTAAGGGAAACAGGCAGTGGAGCCTTACGGCTTCACTGCCCGTTTCCTACTGCGCATGCGCGAGGCGCTCAGCGCTTTGTGAATGGGACGCGCTGTGTTAGGGAACACACAGTTCCCAGAACACAGCGTGCCCCATTACCCAGAAGACAATGCGGAGGAGGACAGAAGATCACCGAAGATCACTGCGGAGTGGAAGGAGGCAGATTAGGAAGACTGCCCAGCAACAGGGATTTCTGATAAGGTAAAACATTTTTCTTTTTAAATGTTTTATTTTTTATTTTTTAAAGAATATTAATGTTCTTTTTTTTTTTAGGGTGGCCCTCCACTTTAAATAAGCTCTAATAATGTTGTTGCTGTTGCTCCTCTAGAACAGAACAAATCAAGTTTCCAGGTACATTTGAGAGTAGAATGACTAATATACCACAAAGATATCATAGTCTGCTGCATCATGTGTAAGCTAGAACAGAATGAACAGGTCAAGACGGTGACAATGTCTGCTGTGTAATTACCACAAATCCAATAACTGCTACTTCTTTCTTATTGCGGAGGATAAGATGTGAAAGAAACCTTTCCCCCCAGGCACTGTCTCACCTACCAGGGAGCAGTGACCTCAGTCATCAACAGTGTGGCCTACGTCCATCAGGAGTATGTTGACTCCATCGTTTGTTCTTATTTTAACCAAAAACATATATATGAGGCCTGTCAGTGAAGTCAGTAAAAAAGAATAATAAAAATGGAACTGTGGTAGAATATAGAATATAAAACAAGATTGTTATAGCACTTCAACTGTCTATCTACATACCTCCCAACTTTCTGAGATGAGAAAGAGTGAAACTTTTTAGCACAAGATGTATAGACAAAGGAGCAGTAGGTATGAACTGCAGTCCTGACAGTGTTCAACCTTGGCGACCGATGGATGTTTGTAGTAGTGAAACTAGAAAGAGGCACAGTGTAGACCACAGAAATAAAAAAAATAACCGTCACCAGCACTCCAGTGCAAATAACGTGAAGGTATGTGTGTCATTTAAAGCCAATGTTTCAGGTGCCTTCCTCCAAGGTATAGTGACCACTGATCTCAATATACAGTTGTGCTCATAAGTTTATTGTATGATTTCTAGACATGTGCACAATAGAAAAATGTGTTTATTTTCGTTTCGTTTCTTTCGTTTCCGTTGATTCGTAACGATTCGTAAATTAGTAAGTCGTCGGTGTTCGTATTCGTAATGATTCGTAAATTCGTAAGTCGTCGGTGTTCGTATTCGTAACGATTCGTATTTTCGTAAGAGTTATTTTTTCGTTGATTCGTTTTTCCGTTAGTTTAATTTTCGTTTATTCGAAATTCGGACGCATTCGTATTTTCGTAGATTTTGTTACATTCGTACTTTCGTTAGATTGAGTACTCCCCCTAAGTGAATGGGAAGCAGGTGTGGTAAATTTGATGTTATTACTCCAAGAAGTTCAACATGGCACCTCATGGCAAAGAACTCTCTGAGGATCTGAAAAAAAGAATTGTTGCTCTACATAAAGATGGCCTAGGCTATAAGAAGATTGCCAAGACCCTGAAACTGAGCTGAAGCACGGTGGCCAGGACCATACAGCGTTTTAACAGAACAGGTTCCACTCAGAACAGGCCTCACCATGGTCCACCAAAGAAGTTGAGTGCATGTGCTCAGTGTCATATACAGAGGTTGTCTTTGGGAAATAGATGTATGAGTGCTGTTAGTATTGCTGAAGAGTTTGAAGGGGTGTGGGGTCAGCCTGTCAGTGCTCAGACCATACGCCACACACTGCATCAAATTAGTTTGCATGGCTGTCGTCCCAGAAGGAAGCCTCCTCTAAAGATGATGCACAAGAAAGCAAACAGTTTGCTGAAGACAAGCAGACTAAGGACATGGATTGCTGGAACCATGTCCTGTGGTCTGATGAGACCAAGATAAACTTATTTGGTTCTGATGGTGTCAAGCGTGTGTGGTGGCAAACAGGTGAGGAGTACAAAGACAAGTGTGTCTTGCTTACAGTCAAGCATGGTGGTGGAAGTGTCATGGTCTGGGGCTGCATGAGTGCTGCCGGCACTGGGAGCTACAGTTCATTGAGGGAACCATGAATGCCAACATGTACTGTGACATACTAAAGCAGAGCATGATCCCCTCCCTTTGGAAACTGGGCCACAGGGCAGTATTCCAACATAACGACCCCAAACACACCTCCAAGACCACCACTGCCTTGTTAAGGAAGCTGAGGGTAATGGTGATGAACTGGTAAAGCATGTCTCCACACCTAAACTACTATTGAGCATCTGTGGGGCATCCTCAAATAGAAGGTGGAGGAGCGCAAGGTCTCTAACATCCACCAGCTCTGTGATGTCGTCATTGAGGAGTGGAAGAGGACTCCAGTGGCAACCTGTGAAGCTCTGGTGAACCCCATGCCCAAGAGGGTTAAGGCAGTGCTGGAAAATAATGGTGGCCACACAAAATATTGACACTTTGGGCCCAATTTGGACATTTTCAGTTAGGGGTCCAAGCAGCAGGAAGAAACATGGTCCATAATGTCCTGGGTCATTACAGGCAGCAAAATGGTCAGCACAGCCAAAGTACTGTTCCAGGCAGCAGGAAGGACCATCAAGCTTATGGCCAGGGGGACAGGGGTAGAGGCTTCTCCCATCCAAATCTCTTTGAAGCCTCCGGGCAACCAGACCCTGTTCTGGGAGAACAGAAAAAGAAAAACGTTTTTTCTCTACTTAGAACGCTATTCTGAAGCCCCTATTCAGAACCCTGTGTACTAAAGTAGAAGGGCAAAAGATCAGTCCAAGTTGCAGGCAAAAACATGGTCGATTAACAGGCCGAGGTCGGTGCACATGGAAGTCAGAAACGTGATTTAAAATGGCAGGCAGAGGCATCATCGGTAAACAGGCTGAGGTTGGTGCACCTGGAAGTCAGAAACGTGGTTTAAATCGGCAGGCAAAGACATTGTCGGTAAACAGGTCAGGGTGAGTAAATTAACATGGAAGGTAGAAACATGGTAGCAGGCAAATGATCCACATAGGTATTTGAAATGGGGAAATGGCAGTCTGTTAATAATAAGGGGAACTAATATCTGATGGATGTGTGATTATTTTTGAAGCAATCTCCGATGCACAGGCCAGGTTGGGAGGGACATTGGGGACAATAATAGCTGGTATTTCTTCTAACTCCTCCTCTGCTGCATACACAGCATTTCTTTTGGCATCTTCTTCCAGATTCTGTGGGGGGAATGTTATAGGGAAAATGTTGCTTGTGAAGTCGACTCATACAATCAGAGTGAATGCTCCCTGGGGTGGGTCCTTGTTGGTAAATCAGGGCAGTGATGATGTCTTCAATCTACTTGAGGTAGGTGATTTGTTGATTTTTGGAAGCAGACAAACTAATTAAACAGGGCCATATGAAATAGATGAGATGCAACTTTCTTATACTAATAACGTGACTTTCGGGTTGACAAATAAGGTTGTAGCATCTGACCCCCATGTACAGATTGTAGTCGTGGACACATTCAGGCTTTACAACAGGGCCGCGTCTTCTCTGGATCTCCACCAAGGTGTCATTGTGGATGGTAGAGAGGATGTGGACATCTTTCTTGTCCCTCCACTTCATGGCCAACACCTCCTTGCACCTCATAAATGCAGATTCCCCGTTTTGCAAACAGATTTTTTTTTTTTTTTTTTTTTTTTTTTTTTTTTTAGAAGGTACTGCAAGTCAGAGTTTGTTTAATGGAAAGATGACGAAAAAGGGGCAGGCTGGTATAATAGTTGTCTGCATATAAGTGGTATCCTTTTTTCGAACAAGGGGTATGCCAGTTCCCAGATAAATTTCCCACTGGTTCCAATATATTTGGGACACTCACGGGGCTGGAGCTGGGAGTCTAAATCCGGAATGTGTACACGTATCCAGTGGCACGATTACACAATTTATTTAAAGGGGTTGTAAACCCTTGTGTTTTTTTCACCTTAATGCATCCTATGTGTTGGCCAGACAGCGTGTGGGCGGTTTTCAAGGTTTTCTGTGACTTTGAATAGTTTGTTTGGACCAAGATGGTCCAAAATAATTATTCCATTCCGTATTTCGACGGGGGAAGGGGATTGAACAGGATGGACGTGTAGCGAAGGGGCTCCTCCTAGGTCTGGGAAACGACCTGCAGCTGACCACAATGAGCTACAGATGATCCCCACCTACCCTCCCTAAGCCGACGATATGCTGCTCTGACCACAGCTGAAGGACACATCTTTTCAACCTCTCTGCAGCTTAGCTTGCTGGCTGGCGGTAAGCGCAAATAGCGGTGAAAAGGCTCCAAGAAAAGCGCTGGGATATAATCCCAAGAGAGACAGAAAAAGTTCCCAGCGATCTCTTACCTGCAGTGATGGGAACGAGGCGTCCCCAGAGTGCTGACTAAAGACCCCCCTTCGGCCGAAGCCGGGATATACCGAACGGGATACACGCCATACAAACCGTGTGGATTCGACGGCCCGTCGCACGCGGAGATACCAAACTGCCTGGGAAGGTAACACAACAGATTAATGTTGCAGCAACCACCGCTGTGAAGACTACATGAAGCGGAGGTCTCCACAGGGAATCCCTAGAGTGACTGTACAGGACTAACGGAACCAGCAGATAAGTACCCTTTCTCATATACCCTACAGACTAAAGGTAAAGCGGAGGGGACCGACAAAAAAACCCCGTTTTTTTTCCTTTTTCTTTTTCCCTTTGGATATGTGTTATGACATAAAAACTGAAAAGGAATAACTGTATAATAAAGGGTATTAAGGGCATAAACGTCACGTCACTCTAGTGGGACCTACACTGTAGTGGGACCTACAGAAACCAGCAGAAAAACACCCAAATATAACCCTCCTGTAGAGAGAAAGACCTCACCGTAAAAGGGTTAAATAATTTATTACATAAATGTACAGAATACCCATTAAAGATATTCCTGGTATATCTGATAAACTTTGCTGACAGTTAACAAAGAATACAGAGTACAATAAAGAGTTTTGAAAAGAAAGGAAAAAAAAAAAAAAGAAAAAAAAGGGGAAGTTTAACCTAATGAAAAATGGACGGCTAAAAAAGGATTTAAATTGGGGGTGAAGATAGTGCAACCCGGGAGATACCTCCCCACCAGACAGATTAAAAAAGTTATAAGAAAGACCCCTACAACTACCCAAGAGAACAACATTCCATATATATATGCAATATATGATCAGTGGAATATACACTTCTCTTGAGAGGAAAAGGTTTTTTTTTTTTTTTTTTTTTTTTTTTTTTTTTTTTTTGGTTGTTTGCTTTCCATCTACTACTTTGAAACAGATAAAAACTCTATAAGGATGCCACCAAAAAGTACACACACTCAGAAAACAAAGAGAGGATCCACAGGTGGAACAACAAAAAATCAGATTAAGCCACATTCTGCACAGAACTCAGATATAAAGGGGTTTTTCAAACAGCCATTAATATCGCCACAACAAGACGCAGAGACTTCCACTGAATTGCATTTTGCTTCACCCAGTATGAGCCCAGAGCTCCCACTCAACAATAGCCCCATAGGGAGTACACAATATCCCATAATGGACACAACGAGATCAACAAACAATCCCAACTGGGACATACAGACACACTTAAAATCACTACCAACTAAAGAGGATATGGATAATTATGTCTATAGATTAGAGACTACATATAAAGAGCAAATAAATTCATTGAAGGTATCCTTAATAGACACCCAAGAGCATATGAATATCATAGATGCCAAAATCCTGACGATCGACCAGAAAACACTTACCCTGGAAGAAAAAATAATAGAACACGATCGATTAATAAAACAAATAAGAGATTCAACAGATGAACTCGAGAATAAGAATAGACGTAATAATATAAAAATAAGAGGACTTCCAGAATCAGTAGACACCGAGAATCTGAAACAAATATTACAACATATATTTAATATTTTATTACAACAACCTGAGACAACAGCAATAGAGATCGATCGAGCACACAGAATTCAAGGACCCAGAGATCCCAATCAAACGAGACCTAGAGACATAATATGTAGAATACATTTTTTCCAAACCAAAGAAAATATAATGATAGCAGCAAGAACACAAAGGGAATTCAAGTATGAGGGAGCTCAACTTATATTCTTACAAGATCTATCTAAACATACATTAAATAAGAGAAGAGCGGTGAAACCACTACTGGAGCTATTGAGAGAGAAGGGATTCCTTTATAAATGGGGATCCCCCTTTCAAGTAATAGTGCACCAAGAAGGCCAGAAGACGGTGTTTCGGAGTATTGAAGATCTACAAGAATTCCTCAACCATTTGGGACTCCCTCTGATAGAACTGCCCTTGTGGGCCCAGATATATTAAATCTCTTCAGAATGAAATGAGGGGGAAAGAGAAGGGAAAGAGATACATAATTTCCCCCCTTCTCCCTTTTTTTTTTTTTTTTTTTTTTTCCCCCTCTCCTTCTTTTTCCGGAGAAGGGGGAGATGGGAGGGTGAGGGGAGGGAGAAAAGAGGGAGGTTTAGGAATAGGGTACAAACAGTAACCATCACAATATACACTGCGGATATGTAATAGATAAAGAGGAAATAATGTTAATATTAGAAGTGATCAGGGAAAAGACCAGAATCATTTGAGTATGAATAGGGGCACATTTTTTTTTTTTTTTTTTTTTTTTTTTTTTTTTGGAACACATCACATAACTTTACCATATCTACACAAGGACTCACATTTTTGGGGGCGGACATAGGACCGGGGAGGGAAGGGTAGAAGGGAAAGGGATACACCGATCACATGCCTGTACACTAATATTATATATACACGACACGGACACACCAGACACAATTTATAATCTATTACTTACACACACATCTCTAGAGGAGGGGGAAATGGAACGAGGGAGGAGAACAAGGGGGATTGGGGAGATTCCAAAAGAATTGGCCTCCCCTCCCCCCCTAGGTGCTCCCCCCTCTTTAATTTTTTTTTTTTTTTTTTTTTTTTTTTTAAAAATTTTTTTTTTTTTTTTTTTTTTTTTTTTTTTTTTTTTTTTTTTTTTTTTATTATAAAATTTTTTTTTTTTTTTTTTTTTTTTTTTTTTTTTTTTTTTTTTTTTTTTTTTTTTTTTTTTTTTTTTTTTTTTTTTTTTTTTTTTTTTTTTTTTTTGGTGAGAAAAATGGGGTAACAGGGACTCAAAATTAAATGCATAGAGTTATAAATATAATATGTCAGAATATAATGAAAATATGATAAAAATGTATAAATTGTAATGTACCTGAAAAATGGACACTTATGAGCTGTGGGCTTTTGGGAAATTGGTTTGCCCCCATTGGATACAATTGATTCAATCTTCCTCTGCCCTCCAAAAAAAAAAAACGACCCTCTGCGGAGGGGAGGAAGTGGGTGGGGTGGAGGAGAGAGAGAAAATTTCCTCCCCTTTTTTTCCTCTAGGTTTTTTTTTTTTTTTTTTTTTTTTTTTTTTTTTTTTTTCCTTTCCCTCTCCTTTTCCTCCCTTCTCTCTCTCCTTCTCTCTCTGCCCACTCTATCCCCACAACGAAGAGCAGAGGAAATAAACTGTATAGATTATGCACCAATAAACCACATTTGTATCCCAAATATCCCAAATACCAATCTGTAATAATGGAATAACAGAATGGAAAAGACGTATATATACCACATAAACTGTCGGCTTTCAAATATAACTTCAAAGGTGAGGGGGGAGGGGGAGGGGAAGAGGATAGGAGAACAAACATAAGTAACACAATAATAATAGCTCATGAAGGTGATAAATAAGATGTAGGATTAAAATACCCATTAAAATCCTACATCATTTAAACTAAACTATTCCCAGACCAGGGGCACGTCCTAACCCTAAGGAAATCCCTATATACCCCCAAATAGGGAACTTACATTGTAAGGGTAGACTCAACGAGTCATTTAGAGAATGATAAAGTATGAAAGTTTTAATCTCAAGTGAGTAGAACACCAAAGAGCATTTGACTCTTAGTGCGAGTGAACGTGAACTACAGAAGAGAAGCTTTTTTTAAAAAGAATAAAAAATATTAAATTTTTTTTTTTTTTTTTTTTTTTTTTTTTTTTTTTTCTCCCTTCCTTCTTTCTTCTTTTTCTTTTCTCTCTCTCCTTCCTTCTCCCTCTTCCCCTCTCCCCCCCCCCCTTTTTGCTCTCTCCCTCTTCCCTCCTCTAGACCCCCTATTGTCGAAATATGACAGCTATTAAAGTTTGTTCTTTCAATACAAGGGGACTAAATGTAGCATCTAAGAGATCACAAATCTTATATTCTCTCCAGAAACAAAATGTAGGAATTATTCTCTTCCAGGAAACGCACTTCCGTACAAATCAACTACCAAACATACAAAATAGACAATATCCCAACTGGTATCACGATACATACCCATATTCAAAATCCAGAGGGGTCTCAATAGTAATTCATAACTCAATACCTCATCAGGTTTTAGAAAAATGGACAAGTCGAGAGGGCAGAGCACTATTGCTAAAGCTGAATATATACGGACAGATATACACTTTTATTAATATCTATCTACCAAATATAGATCAAATTAAAACAGGCATTCAACTACTAACAAAGATGATGATTAAAGCAGAAGGGACAATCATAATTGGAGGAGACTTCAATTTTGTTCTAGATCGAAATATGGATACCACATCAAAGACAGGACCTCAAAAGAAAAGTGAGAAAAGAGCATTTAAAAAACTACTAGAACAATACCAACTAATAGATATATGGAGAATAACAAATCCAAGTATAAAAGACTATACATTTTACTCCCAGGTACACGATACATACCATAGACTGGACTACTTTTTGATAAACTCCTCGGCGATTGCAACAACCTCTACCCCCGAGATAGGGAATTTCATATGGTCAGACCATGCACCCATCTACCTAACTATAGATACAATAAATAAAAGTATGCCTAGAGGTACATGGAAATTAAATGATAATTTACTATTTGATGAATCCTGTAGAACTGAAATTGCTTCCGCGATATTGAACTTTACATCAGACCACATAGAAGATAATACATCACTCCCAAATCAATGGGAAGCCCTTAAATGTATAATAAGGGGCCTCCTTATTAAACATGGGTCTAGATTAAAAAAAATGAAAAACAATAGGTTAAAAGAATTGATACAAGAAATTTCGGCATTAGAGAAACACCATAAACAGAATACAACACGAGAAACATTAATGGTCCTTTCGGATAAAAGAGTAGAGTTGAGAACGATATTGAATGAACAATCACTTCGAATTAGAGACAAAAATCGCGCCCTATATTACCATCAAGAGAATAAACCAGGTAAAATATTAGCTGGAGCTTTAAAACAACAAACAAGAACTACATCAATTCCCAAAATTAAAACAGACTCAGGGGAACTGACGTATGATCCCAAAAAGATTATGGAAACTTTCCATACATTTTACTCTGGGTTATATAACCTACCTAACCGACTAACAAAACAAAACCTAGAAGACCTTGACCAAAAGGTAAAACAATACATAACAGAAACCCCGATACCACCACTACCTGATAGCGATATAGAACAACTTGAGAATGAATTCTCAGAAACGGAAATACAAATAGTAATAGACTCACTGACAATAGGTAAAAGCCCAGGGCCTGACGGATTTACCCCACGCTTTTATAAATTATACAAAGACCTGCTTATCCCAGTTTTAAAACGCACATTTAACTCTGTATCTATAGCTCAGCCATTTGTATCACAAAGTATGCAGGCATATATATCTCTCATACCCAAACCCGATAAAGACCATACACTATGTGGAAACTATAGACCGATCTCCCTGACGAATATAGATCTCCGAATCTACTCTAAAGTTATAGCCAATAGGCTTACCCCTAAACTACCAACAACGATACATTTAGACCAAGTAGGATTCGTGGAGGGAAGAGAAGCGAGAGATAACACCTTTAAAACTTTGACATTAGTCGAATATGCGAAAAGACACGCCATCCCATCCTGTCTATTGGCAGTAGACGCTGAAAAAGCGTTCGACAGGGTGGGATGGCGATTCTTTGAAGAGACATTGAAACAATGGGGACTGGGCCCTAGATTATTAGAAAAGATTCTGGTTCTATATCAGAATCCAACGGCCAAAATTCGAGCAAATGGGGAATTATCAGACACGATAACAATACGAAACGGAACCAGACAGGGATGTCCCTTATCCCCACTGATATATGTTTTAACTATGGAACATCTGATGACAGCAATCCGGATAAATAAGGATATACAAGGAATTAGAATAAAAGATCAGGAATATAAACTTTCAGGATACGCAGATGATCTATTATTATATATTACAAACCCCATAGTGACGCTACCCAATCTAATAAAAGAATTCAAACGCTTTGCTGAAGTTAGTAACTTCAAAGTTAATTATAATAAAACGGAAGCCTTAAACATTTCACTTACTACAAACACTGTTGATACTCTTAAAAGGAATTTCTCTTTTAAATGGCAAAATAGTACTATTAAATACCTAGGAATATTTATCCCCAATGACATCAGAAAACTCCAAGAAAACAACTATGTCCCACTAATACAAAAAATAACGAAACTACTTCAAAACTACAACAAAGGGATTTTCTCTTGGACAGGGCGTATAAATATTATAAAAATGGACATACTTCCCAAAATACTATATATATTCCAAACAGTTCCAATATTTCCCCTCAAAAACATATTGAATACTCTACGAAAACTGATAGGCAGCTTCATCTGGGCGGGTAAACCAGCAAGAGTCAGCAGGGAAACACTTATAAGATCTAAAAAAGACGGGGGTTTGGCTCTTCCGGATTTATCCACATACCTTAAGGCATCCCTGATCACTAGGATTCTGGATTGGTTTCATAATAAAGGAACTAAACAATGGGTGGAACTAGAGGAAGAAATTATGAATATAAATTTAAAAATACTACCATGGATAAAAAAAGAGAATAGACCATTAAGACAAGAAATGCCATTTTTGATTGAAGCAACACTGAAAACATGGGACGGACTGATGAAAAGGGGAATAGGGTCATCATATATAGGCCCAATGACACCCCTCTTCGGCAATCCCGATTTCCCCCCAGCAAATGAATCCAGAACCTTTTTAAAATGGGAGAAAAAAGACAACATCAGAATAGTACAAACAATGGAGAACAAAAAACTTATTCGACTAGAAGACATGGGTAGAGAACATGCACACAAATGGATACAACACAGACAGCTTCAGGAATATATAAATACTCTTGAGAAAACAGGAATACTGGACAGAACACCCACAACATTGGAAACATTATTATTACAAGAACAAAGACCCATACATAATCTTTCCAACATATATAAATATTTAATTTCAAACAGTAACACACAAGAGTTAAAATATGTAAGAAAATGGGAACAGGAGATGGAAGAGGCCATACCCAGAGAGAAATGGGACAAAGCAATTTTACTAACACACAAAATGTCTCTATCCAATAGACATCAGGAAAGAAACTACAAACTACTAGTGAGATGGTATAAATGCCCAATTGACCTGTATAAAATTAATGTAGAAAATGATAGCACCTGTTGGAGATGTCAAAAAGCAACCGGGACTATGTCACATATCTGGTTTTTATGCCCAAAGGTGTACATATTCTGGGAAAAAATATTTAAGATATATAGCGAGATGACAGATATAAACATACAACCAGAAATAAAGATCGCTATTTTATCAATGATACCAGGTACGATCAAAAAGATAAGAAAAGGGATACTAAAACACTGTTTAACCGCAGCTAGAACAGTAATAGCAAGGAAATGGAAAAACAATATAGCACCCTCAATTGAGGAATGGATCATAGAAATGGATGATATGCGTTCACTGGAAGAGAGGATTATAAAGGAGGAGGATCCCAAAGATCACATAAACGAAACTTGGCAAAAATGGAGAGACTATAGGATGTCGTCCTTATTGCTGCGGACGATATGAGAGGGAGGGGGGAGGAGGGAGGACGGGAGAGACCTTGTCAAAATCCTTTTTTTTTTTTTTTTTTTTTATTTTTTTTTTTTTTTTTTTTTTTTTTTTTTTTTTTTTTTTTTTTTATTTTTTTTTTTTTTTTTTTTTTTTTTTCTCTCTACTGGACACTAATATGAATGAAGAGAGTATGATAGATTGTTTGATAAGTTTTAATGACATATGATGGGGAGTAAGAATGAAAGTAATAGCAACATTATATAACTAATACGCAAAAGTACAGGAATAAGAAACTATGGAGTTATAAACAGACACAACTGTAAATGCCTGTATAATACATGTAACTGCAAAGTTTTATGTTTGTCAAGATGTGAAAATGAAATAAAGTAAGATTTGTAGATTGTGCCAAAACAAATGTCCCTCCTCCTCTGGAAGCTGTGCAGAGCCCTAAGAGGAATGTATATTTCCCTTGTCCTCCCCTCTCCCTGCAAAGCAAATATAACAGCCACCCATGTAGGGAGGTCAACCTGCACCTGCCTAAACACATAGCTGGGTTCCGGCTGTGAGACAGAGACTTCCCGTCTCCCACCCGGAACAATACAGAGTTGGTCTGAGTGGCACTCAGCCATTCATAGACAGCTTTATATGAATGAAAGCTTTGTGAATGAATACAAAGTTTCACCTTATTGGATAAGTCGGAGAGCATGACTTTATCAGCCTGCCCCTTCATCTTAGCTAATGAGAGGAGGCTTTGTATTCATTCACAGAATACAAAGCTGCCTATGAATGGCTGAGCATCGCTTAGTCCGACACTGTATTGTTCTGGGCAGGGCTGTCTTTAATATTGACTGGACCCTGGCAAGCATTTTCTTGGGCCCCCCTCTTCCATGCAATTTTGCTCTCCATATGCTTTGACACATACAATAAATAGCAGCTAGACTCAAAATCTTTACTGAATCAGATCAGGCAGCGATTGTGGTTGGTTGCCAGAGGTTAAAGTGCATTAATTGCCCCATACACACGGTCGGACCGTGTGTATGGGGCTTTAGACTGGCTGCGTGTTGTCAGCACACATTATGGCTCACTGTTTATTTTCTAGAGGTTACAGCACAATGTTACGTAGTCCCGTCGTAGGCAACAAACGTCACCACATTCAGAATGATCGGATTTTCCGACAACTTTGTCCGACCGTGTGTACGCAAAACCAACATCAGACAAAGTATGACGGACAGGATCCGACCGACGTGGTCCGCGGATTGTCCGACCGTGTGTATGGGGCTTTAGACAAAAAATATCTACTTGCAAAATATAAATGACAAATAAATATATACTTGCAAATATATATATTAAAATGTGCATCAAGTGCTAATAATCCAAATGGTGAATATGAAAAATACCATCAAAAAAAATGTCAAAATATCAAAAAATATAGATATAAAAGTGCCAATAATCAATTAATTAAACCTGATATCACAGAAACCACAGTACCATATAAATGGGATAAAAATATCAAAAAAATGGATGAATATTACAAAATATTATAAAATATTAAAAAATTAAATATTATATAAATGTTTGTATGAGTAACGAGTCCAACAAAGAATAAAAGTGACTGAAAAAACACAATGGTGGTGCCCCCTTTCCCGGGGTGTCACTATCACAGTCTCTAAAAAACTTATTCGGATTAACTTCAGACAGTGGGGGATGTGGGTGGTGAGGACCTAATTCTGTATGGTGCTCGCTAGCCTCTCACCTCTCAAATGGTCAAAAAACGCATCAAAGCCAATGTGGATGATGAGCTGTAATTCCAGATCCCTCCTTAGGTGTCTCCCAATCAACTGATCAAATCCGTTCCAAACATGGGGGGAGATGGTTTCACTTCCTCAAAGTAATGGATACAAGGATAAGCCGTCCCTTCCTGGATATGTAGTAGTAACTACCTGCAGCCGTAGCTCACTCCCAAAGCTCAATGTGGGTGCGGGCAGAGATGAAGGGAAAATAAAAAGGGGACCCAATCGTGAAGTATGCCAAAATAATAACAAAACCTTTTATTAACAAAAATGCGCTTACATTCAAATCGGTAAAAACAGCCAGAGAGAAAACAATCGTGTCCGTCTGACAGCACTTCCGGTATCCTCCGTCCAGCCAATCCCTACGCGTTACGTCACGTGACCTCGTGACTTCATCTGGGGATGCTGATAGGCTATGTGGACTTGTCTTTTATATGCTTTAGACCGGAAGTTCAGTGGCGGCCATTTTGCCAAGGACCGTCAAAAGTAAACAAAGCGCGGCCATTACTCTGTGGCCTTATAGCGCTCTGGATGATAGACATTTTGAGTGTCTGTGCTGCAGAATAGTGATATATTAACCTAGATTACAACTGAATGTCCATGGATCAGATTAACGTTAATAATTTATCCGAAAATAAATGAATGGATTTGGGTAGTATAATGTAAACAATCCCGCCATAGCCATTCATAGGTGGCTTGGAAGGTGATAGCACCCATCGGGGTGCCGCATACGGACAATTGGCTGGTTGTCTTAATGTTATGCCCCTCTCATGTAAAAACGGACCATTTAGAATTACCACAATCTGAATATAGTTAATATCAGTGGTGTAGAGATAAATTTCGCTCAACAATCTATATATAATACGGTTCAAAACCGATATATATTATAAAGAGACAAACACTGGGACAACGTGATAACGTTGTTCCTATATGTGGCAATATACATAAACATATCTAGCAAGGCAATGCTTCAGAGTAAATGAAATAAAGCCTGGACTATAAGATGACTCTGGAATAAACTAATTTCCATTCATCCTAAAAGGTGTAAACTCCTGTATTTATATTAAAAAAAAAATATTATTCAGTGACTTATAATTAATTATAAAATACTGTCTACTTATTAAAAATATTTTTAAAATTATTTTTATTTTAAAATGTAGTTATAATATTGAAATATAATATGAGGTAGTGTATATAATAGACATGAATGAAAAATAAGATACAAAACTAGGCGGATACTGCGTCATGGGTTTGTCAGGGGAATGGGTTTAAAATCAAATCACATATCTGAACCCCTAATTTCCTCATCTGGGACTGGTTACCGGAAATGCCATGTCGGATTGTATCATTATAAAATCATATAAACAGAAACCATAGTAACATATACCTATGAATAGTGGTTATATGTAAAACTAAATATGTCAAGATATGCAAATTCCAAGGTTAAAAAATGTTAAAAAATGTTAAAAAATTAAAAAGTTAAAATAGTGTCTACACATGAGGGATAAGATCTGAGTGTGTGTCAGTAGGTTTAAAGAAATAACTCGAAAATCTTATAATATTCCTGATTAAAAATTGCTTAAAAAACAATTAAGGTCAAACTCAACGTTCAACCCTTCAGGTACTAGAGTCCGCATAGAATAGATCCACATTGATTCCTTCTGGCTGATTGTCCTTACTTTGTGACTGCCCCGCCAGGATGCATTATATCGTTCTATCCCCCAAAACTGTAACTGGTTGGGGTCTTTGTTATGAGCCAGAGCAAAGTGTCGAGAGACATTGTGTTTAGGACAGCCTTTGATGATCTTCTGGATGTGTTCTTTAATGCGTATTTTCAACTCCCTTTTCGTTCTTCCTATATATTGGAGGTTACAACTGCATTGCAGACAATAAACAACTCCCTCAGTGCGGCAACTAATAAAATCTTTAATGGTAAAATTTTCCCCTGTAGTCGTAGCTATAAAATCTGATCTTTTGCCCTGAAATTTCTTGGCCTTACGGCAGGCATAGCAATTTCTGCACGGATAAAAACCCTTTCCAGAGAAAAAAGAGAAACCTTTTTTGGGGGGTGGTTCCACTACATTCTTGACTACCAAGTCTCTCACTGTGGGTGCCCGTTTATAAATGATTTTTGGTTTCTCTGGAAGGATGGTTTTGAGGTCTTTGTCGTTCTTCAGTATATGCCAGTGTTTCTGGATGATTTTGGCCACGTCTTTATGTTGTGCATTATAGTCCAAAATCAGACATGGAGCCTCACTAAAAATAATAGACTTGTTTTTGGGTTTGTCCTTAAGCATACTGGATCTGTCCATATTTTCCACTTGGATAATTTGCTTTTTGATCCAGGATTCTTCATAGCCTTTTTCTTGGAATCTAGCACCAATTAGATTAGCTTGGATTTTGAAATCTTCGTCTCTGGTGCAATTCCGTCGGATGCGTACCAACTGTCCTTTCGGAATATTAAAGAGCCAAGGTTTGAAATGGCAGCTGTGTAATGAAATATAACTATTCGTATCCACATTTTTGAAATGCGTTTTTGTGATGATCTGATTGGACGCTATGGAAATATTAAGATCCAAAAAATCAATGGAAGTTGGGTGGATATTCCACACTAATTTAATATTTTTGTTGTTTATGTTTAAATTATTTAAAAAAACTTCCAGTGATGATTGACTTCCATTCCAAATTATGATTAAGTCATCAATATACCTCTTATATAAGGATAATTCTGCTGGCATATTTGCATACACGGAATCTTCCTCCCAGTGTGCCATAAAAGCGTTGGCAACACTTGGGGCAAATTTTGCTCCCATGGCGATTCCTATGGCTTGCTTGTAGTATGATTGATTATGCCAGAAATAACTGCATTTCAAACTAAAATCCAAACATTTGATTAAAAACTTTCTGTGCTTGCATAATAAAGTGCTATGTGTTCTCAATAACCACTTAGTGGCTGTGCAAGCCTCATGGTGAGGAACTATGGTATATAATGACGATACGTCCGCCGTAGCCATGATCGTCCGTCCTTCCATTACCGGCACAGTCTCTAGTAGTTGTAGCACATGTTTCGTGTCTTTTAAATACGCTCTCGTTTTCTGCACAGCTGGTTGTATAAAGAAATCAATATATTCCCCCATCCGGGCAGTAAGTGAATCTATCCCATTAACTATGGGTCTCCCTGGTGGGGTTTCTTTATTTTTGTGGATTTTGGGAATAGTATATATGATTGGTACTCTACAGGCTTCTGGGATCAGATATTTCGATTCTCTATTATTTAGTATATCTTTTTTCAAACCCAAATTAACAATCAGTTCTAATTCTTTTTTGTATTTTAGTGTTGGATTACCTAATAACTTAATATAAGTATCCTGGTCTCGTAATTGCCTTTCCAGTTCTTGCATGTACTGTTCTTTGGACTGTACAACGACAGCTCCCCCCTTATCAGCGGGTCTAACCACTGATCCCCAGATGAAGTCACGAGGTCACGTGACGTAACGCGTAGGGATTGGCTGGACGGAGTAAACAGAATTATTCCGGAAAGTGCTATGTGACACGTTTGTTTCTCTCTGGCTGTTTTTATCAATTTGAATGTAAGCGCATTTTTATTAATTAAAGGTTTGGCTATTATTTTGGCATACTTCACGATTGGGTCCCCTTTGTATTTTCCCTTCACCTTTGCCCGCACCCACATTGATCTTTGGGAGTGAGCTACGGCTGCAGGTAGTTACTACCACAGATCCAGGAAGGGACGGCTTATCCTTGTATCCATTACTTTGAGGAAGTGACACCATCTCCCCCTATGTTTGGAACGGATTTGACCAGTTGATTGGGCGACACCTAAGTAGGGATCTGGAACTACAGCTCATCATCCATATTGGCTTTGATGCGTGTTTTGATCATTTGAGAGGTGAGAGGCTAGCGAGCACCATACTGAATTAGGTCCTCACCACCCACATCCCCCACTGTCTGAAGTTAATCCGAACAAGTTCTATAGAGACTTTGATAGTGACACCCCGGGAAAGGGGGTACCACCATTGTGTTTTTTCAGTCACTTTTATTCTTTGTTGGACTCGTTACTCATACAAACATTTATTTATTTTATGATTTTTTAATATTTTATAATATTTTGTAATATTCATCCATTTTTTTGATATTTTTATCCCATTTATATGGTACTGTGGTTTCTGTGATATCAGGTTTAATTAATTGATTATTGGCACTTTTATATCTATATATTTTGTGATATTTTGACACATTTTTTAGCACATTTGGATTATTAGCACTTGATGCACATTTTAATTATATATTATATATATATTTATTTATTTATATTTGCAAGTAGATATACACATTTTTTGTCACATGCACTTTATCTTTTATTTTGATCCTAATTGTGCCGTGGATTGGCTCATATACACTACCTAATGCACTTTAGCGCAAAATCACTTTATTTGATTTCTTGTACGAGTTTGTGTTCACTCTTAGATTTTGCAGCTTTTGTTTAGGAATTTTTCCACATTTAGCATTTATGTTTATTTTGTTCACATTTTTCACTTATTCATCTATATAGTTTCTAGTTCGTTAAAATAGCGCAAAGGACACCCACATTAATTTTTGTATATCACTTACACTTTTACCTTTGCTGCTACCATGGACGTTTTTACTTTCATGGAGAACAGATCTATAAATTTAGATGAGGTTTTTAATGCACAGGTGAAAATCAGGAATACCGACCTGGAAACCACGGTTAGAAAATTAGGCCACCAAATGGACAAAAAGGTGAGCCTATGGTGGGATACCAACACCTTTGAAAGGTACATCAGGGAGGGAATTGTTCCCAGAAGATTAAGATGGGACATCCCCCCTAATGATGGCCTGATAGATAAAGACTCAATGGAAGAATGGTACGAGTTCTTTAATAGTAGAAGCATAGATTGCTTGAGGCTACTACTTAAGAGGAAACAAAGGAAAACACAAATATTAGAGAAACTGATTGAAGAAACCAAAGCCAAATTGGAACCCTATAAGGATTCCGCTGATTTTAAAAAACTTGCGTTACAATTGAATAAAGATCTAATAGCAAAAGATCTAGAGGTACAACAGCGGAAAATGAAGAAATACCAACGTGATGTAACTGATTACAAAACTGATCGGGTATTTAAATGGCAAAATAAAAATGAACCAGTACTGCCTGCTACATCATATTCCACACCGCAAAGAGAAGTGAGAATACAAGATCCCATAGCGGTATACCCCAGTAATGGACCTAGATGGGATAACACTATTAGGGACCAAAGCATTCCAAGACCTGGGCAAGACTATGGGTATACTCAACAATATGAGACACCAAGGACATACCAAGATCCTAGAAATGGGGGAGTATATGCACACCAGACCCCCAAAAAAACTTGGAAGAAACCCTTCAAAAAACCTTGGGTCAATAAGAAGGTACACAACAATTGGCAACAGAACCCACAACCACAAAGAGATAATAGAGGACCACCCTATCATCCACCTCCATATCAACAACCCTATTATCAACAGGCAAGGCAAGAGAGAAGCCCATTTCCTACACATAACAGATTTGAGCCTCTCAGACAACATCAGGATCAACAACAATATTACCAAGATCCATCTAGACAACAATATCAATATCAATATGAGGGAAACCATTATGAGAAACCCATTCAGGGTTCTTTTTTAGACAGAGATCGGAGGGACCACTCCCCAAGGAGATCACCGAGAGAACTCCACCGCTCACCCAAGACAAGGACAGAAGCACAAAGCCCCGAAGACAGAGAGGCTGTAGAGCGGGAAAGAGACTACAAAAGAAAAAGACACTAATCGGGGAAGGAGTGGTTAACCTTAGCGGTAAACCTATATCCATTGAAGAACTGACTGTATTGGATAAAGGCCTCAAATATGCCCCGACAAAAAACTTGAATAAATTCGATACATATATAGGCATACAGAAATATGTCAGAAAATTAAATATTAAAAAGTATATTATGGGTAACCCTTTTAAATCCACCCAAACTAAAGTTTTAAATCCAGTACCCCTTGCACATAGCACTTTACGGAATAATTCTGTTTACAATCCCCAAGTTTTAAATAACCATCATATCGAGGTATTTAAACGACTGGTAGTGGGAGATTTACAAACTATGGAGATTAAGAAACAATTCGATCCCATACACATCCGTAAAGGTATTAAATCATTGCAGCAACGCACAGATATAGTGGTTAGACCCGCTGATAAGGGGGGAGCTGTCGTTGTACAGTCCAAAGAACAGTACATGCAAGAACTGGAAAGGCAATTACGAGACCAGGATACTTATATTAAGTTATTAGGTAATCCAACACTAAAATACAAAAAAGAATTAGAACTGATTGTTAATTTGGGTTTGAAAAAAGATATACTAAATAATAGAGAATCGAAATATCTGATCCCAGAAGCCTGTAGAGTACCAATCATATATACTATTCCCAAAATCCACAAAAATAAAGAAACCCCACCAGGGAGACCCATAGTTAATGGGATAGATTCACTTACTGCCCGAATGGGTGAATATATTGATTTCTTTATACAACCAGCTGTGCAGAAAACGAGAGCGTATTTAAAAGACACGAAACATGTGCTACAACTGCTAGAGACTGTGCCGGTAATGGAAGGATGGACGATCATGGCTACGGCGGACGTATCGTCATTATATACCATAGTTCCTCACCATGAGGCTTGCACAGCCACTAAGTGGTTATTGAGAACACATAGCACTTTATTATGTAAGCACAGAAAGTTTTTAATCAAATGTTTGGATTTTAGTTTGAAATGCAGTTATTTCTGGCATAATCAATCATACTACAAGCAAGCCATAGGAATCGCCATGGGAGCAAAATTTGCCCCAAGTGTTGCCAACGCTTTTATGGCACACTGGGAGGAAGATTCCGTGTATGCAAATATGCCAGCAGAATTATCCTTATATAAGAGGTATATTGATGACTTAATCATAATTTGGAATGGAAGTCAATCATCACTGGAAGTTTTTTTAAATAATTTAAACATAAACAACAAAAATATTAAATTAGTGTGGAATATCCACCCAACTTCCATTGATTTTTTGGATCTTAATATTTCCATAGCGTCCAATCAGATCATCACAAAAACGCATTTCAAAAATGTGGATACGAATAGTTATATTTCATTACACAGTTGCCATTTTAAACCTTGGCTTTTTAATATTCCGAAAGGACAGTTGGTACGCATCCGACGGAATTGCACCAGAGACGAGGATTTTAAAATCCAAGCTAATTTAATTGGTGCTAGGTTTCAAGAAAAAGGCTATGAAGAATCCTGGATCAAAAAGCAAATTATCCAAGTGGAAAATATGGACAGATCCAGTATGCTTAAGGACAAACCCAAAAACAAGTCTATTATTTTTAGTGAGGCTCCATGTCTGATTTTGGACTATAATGCACAACATAAAGACGTGGCCAAAATCATCCAGAAACACTGGCATATACTGAAGAACGACAAAGACCTCAAAACCATCCTTCCAGAGAAACCAAAAATCATTTATAAACGGGCACCCACAGTGAGAGACTTGGTAGTCAAGAATGTAGTGGAACCACCCCCCAAAAAAGGTTTCTCTTTTTTCTCTGGAAAGGGCTTTTATCCGTGCAGAAATTGCTATGCCTGCCGTAAGGCCAAAAAATTTCAGGGCAAAAGATCAGATTTTATAGCTACGACTACAGGGGAAAATTTTACCATTAAAGATTTTATTAGTTGCCGCACTGAGGGAGTTGTTTATTGTCTGCAATGCAGTTGTAACCTCCAATATATAGGAAGAACGAAAAGGGAGTTGAAAATACGCATTAAAGAACACATCCAGAAGATCATCAAAGGCTGTCCTAAACACAATGTCTCTCGACACTTTGCTCTGGCTCATAACAAAGACCCCAACCAGTTACGTTTTTGGGGGATAGAACGATATAATGCATCCTGGCGGGGCAGTCACAAAGTAAGGACAATTAGCCAGAAGGAATCAATGTGGATCTATTCTATGCGGACATTAGTACCTGAAGGGTTGAACGTTGAGTTTGACCTTAATTGTTTTTTAAGCAATTTTTAATCAGGAATATTATAAGATTTTCGAGTTATTTTTTTAAACCTACTGACACACACTCAGATCTTATCCCTCATGTGTAGACACTATTTTAATTTTTTAATAACATTTTTTTTAATTTTTTTTTTTAACTTTGGAATTTTAATATCATGACATATTCAGTTTTACATATAACCACTATTCATAGGTATATGTTACTATGGTTTCTGTTTATATGATTTTATAATGATACAATCCGACATGGCATTTCCGGTAACCAGTCCCAGATGAGGAAATTAGGGGTTCAGATATGTGATTTGATTTTAAACCCATTCCCCTGACAAACCCATGACGCAGTATCCGCCTAGTTTTGTATCTTATTTTTCATTCATGTCTATTATACACATTACCTCATATTTTATTTAATATTTAAACTATATTTTAAAATAAAAATAATTTTAAAAATATTTTTAATAAGTAGACAGTATTTTATAATTAATTATAAGTCACTGAATAATATTTTTTAATATTTTTTAATATACAGGAGTTTACACCTTTTAGGATGAATGGAAATTAGTTTATTCCAGAGTCATCTTATAGTCCAGGCTTTATTTCATTTACTCTGAAGCATTGCCTTGCTAGATATGTTTATGTATATTGCCACCAATAGGAACAACGTTATCACGTTGTCCCAGTGTTTGTCTCTTTATAATATATCGGTTTTGAACCTTATTATATATAGAATGTTGAGATAAATTTATTTTTTTTGGTTATCTCAATACCACTGATATTAATTATATTCAGATTGTGGTAATTCTAAATGGTCCGTTTTTACATGAGAGGGGCATAACATTAAGACAACCAGCCAATTGTCCGTATGCGGCACCCCGATGGGTGCTATCACCTTCCAAGCCACCTATGAATGGCTATGGCGGGATTGTTTACATTATACTACCCAAATCCATTCATTTATTTTCGGATAAATTATTAACGTTAATCTGATCCATGGACATTCAGTTGTAATCTAGGTTAATATATCACTATTCTGCAGCACAGACACTAAAAATGTCTATCATCCAGAGCGCTATAATGGCCACAAAGTAATGGCCGCGCTTTGTTTACTTTTGATGGTCCTTGGCAAAATGGCCGCCACTTAACTTCCGGTTTAAAGCATATAAAAGACAAGTCCACATAGCCTATCAGCATCCCCAGATGAAGTCACGAGGTCACGTGACGTAACGCGTAGGGATTGGCTGGACGGAGGATACCGGAAGTGCTGTCAGACGGACACGATTGTTTCTCTCTGGCTGTTTTTACCGATTTGAATGTAAGCGCATTTTTATTAATTAAAGTTTTGGCTATTATTTTGGCATACTTCACGATTGGGTACCCTTTGTATTTTCCCTTCACCTCTGCCCGCACCCACATTGAGCTTTGGGAGTGAGCTACGGCTGCAGGTAGTCATTACCACAGATCCAGGAAGGGACGGCTTATCCTTGTATCCATTACTTTGAGGAAGTGAAACCATCTCCCCCCATGTTTGGAACGGATTTGATCAGTTGATTGGGCGACACCTAAGGAGGGATCTGGAATTACAGCTCATCATCCACATTGGCTTTTGATGCGTTTTTTGATCATTTGAGAGGTGAGAGGCTAGCGAGCACTATACTGAATTAGGTCCTCACCACCCACATCCCCCACTGTCTGAAGTTAATCCGAATAAGTTCTTTAGAGACTTTGATAGTGACACCCCGGGAAAGGGGGCACCACCATTGTGTTTTTTCAGTCACTTTTATTCTTTGTTGGACTCGTTACTCATACAAACATTTATATTATTTTATGATTTTTTAATATTTTATAATATTTTGTACTATTCATCCATTTTTTTGATATTTTTATCCCATTTATATGGTACTGTGGTTTCTGTGATATCAGGTTTAATTAATTGATTATTGGCACTTTTATATCTATATATTTTGTGATATTTTGACACATTTTTTAGATGGTTGTATTTTTCATATTCACTATTTGATTATTAGCACTTGATGCACATTTTAATTATATATTTATATATATATTTTATTTATATTTACAAGTAGATATTTGTCACATGCACAATTTTATTTATATATTTTTCCACTTTTTTTTATTTTGTTCACATTTTTTTATCTTATATTTTGATTTAATTGTGCCGTAGATTGGTTCACATACATTATTTAATGCACTTTAGCGCAAAATCACTTTCTATTTATTTCTTGTACGGGTTTGTGTTCACTCTTAGATTTTGCAGCTTTTGTTTAGGAATTTTTCCACATTTAGCATTTATGTTCACATTTTTTCACATTTTTTTTCACTTATTCATCATATATAGTTTCTAGTTCATTAAAATAGCGCAAAGGACACCCACACACAGAAGTGCCATTAATTGTTGACAACACCCTCATGCATTGGCTGAGATGTGCGTATTCACATGCACCAAAATTCAGGGTGCTGTGGCACCATGTTCTTTTGAGGAAGGGTTCTACCTCCAATTTGCTTACCTTTGCAGAACAGGCTGATGTTAGGCTTAATGACTATAGTTGTAGGCAGGACTTTCAAGCATGCTCCTTTACCTCCCCAGTGGGCAGCATTCAGCAGAAGCGATGGTAGATATGACCTCAGGGGAACATGATATACATATGAATGCCACCCCTATTTACATATCAATGCCGTGGTCCGTGACTATTTACATATCAATGCAGGTTATTTACATGTAAACACAGGGTCTGCAGGTGAGCCATTTCTGTTGATGGCAACAGGGCAGAGCTGGGCAGCAGCAACAGAACTTTACACTGAGATATCAGGACACAGCATGGGACTAAAACTTCAAGGGATAAGGGAATTTAAACTGGGATAGTTGGCAAGTATGAGGCATCTGTTTTGGGCCCCACAACAATGATGGGGCCCAGGGCAGCTGCCCCTTTTGCCCTGCCTTAAAAACGGTCCTGGTTCCAGGTATTAGACGGGAAATCTCTGTCTTACGGTCAGAACCCAGCACTGTGTACTGCATGTAACTGAGGCTACATGCAGAACATACAGTGCTTAGAGCACTTAGTGAAGGAAATAGTTCATTGGACCAGCTTGGTCCATACAAACTATTTAAAGTCACAGAAAACCTGGAGATCAGCTTTGATATTAAAAGCACACATATATGGATTGTATATTACACATTTGTAAATTGAGATGTCTTATTATGAAAAGGCTGATCTGAGCATCTATATACAGTATGACAGATTGAAAGTAGAAAGTGACACTGGTTAGTAGGTATAATTATATGATGATAATTTACGTTAGCGGTTGCACTGCACTTTTTTTGATTGATTTATTCCCCTGGACTGTTTTCTTGTGTCAGTTTGCTTTGGACTGTACTATGGTGTGCTGGCAGCCTCTGTACGAGCGGGGAGAAAACACAAGTCATTACCATTATCTGTTCCGCTGTCACCATTATCATCTACTAGAAGGTCCTGTCTGGGGGTATTGCTATATAACACTGCTGAAAAAAAAAAAAAGAACATTTATTTATAGAGGCCCATACATCAGACTAAAAAGGGTAGGATGAAAAATGGACAGCAGAATCTAGTGCTAAAGGAGGAAGTGTGTATGCAGCAAATTATAAATTATAAAGGAAAGACACTTCACTGACACGCTTTATTTAGAAGCAACATGTCACCCTGAAAAAGACGGTTAGGCAAATGGTCAGTGAGGTGCTACAACAAAATACAAAAGGGGAACATCAAAATCCAGGGTCAGCATTTGCGATCCTTTCAAAGGAACCTTAGTTCCACCAATGTGAAGTCAGAGGGGGCTCAAAGAGACTGAAGTCATGGCTTCAGTGGCTTCAGTGGCTAGTGGCTACAAGGTGTTAAACATGAACATATGGTTTCACTCTCCAAAATACTAAATGCATTATTGCTTGTGTCCTTACTATTTTTTTCCTCTGTCCTCATCCCTGCTTTTAGCAAACGTGCTCTCTAATCCCGTACACTACCTCTACTGCCCTTGTAGAAGCGCTCTAGGAAATTCCTCTTTGGAGTTTAAAAGAACGGCCCCTTTGTGGCTGAACTCCATACAAACAGCTAAATACACAAATCAAATGAATATAATGGGAGCCGTTTTACCTGTGTAGCAACCTCCCAGAATAGGTTGCTAGAGAGGTTCAGGCAAACTTTAGTCTTTTTGGCTCCTCTGTAAACGTTTTAGCAGTATGTGATTATTTTTGGCTTTTCTGGGTCTCACAACCTGCAGGCTCAACTACTTCTCCCAGCCTTCTAGAATAAGGTGACCAGATTTTTAAAATGACTGCGATATTGCGGTGGACAAATTGGACACTAATGCCGCATACACACGACCGTTTTTTCTGTCGGAATAAACTCCGAAGGTTTTTCCGACGCAGTTCCGACAGAGTTCCGCTGAAACTGTCTTGCCTACACACGATCACACCAAAGTCCGACCGTCTAGAATGTGGTGACGTACAACACGTACGACGGAACTAGAAAAAGGAAGTTCAATAGCCAGTAGCCAATAGCTTCCGTCTCGTACTTGCTTCAGAGCATGTGTCGTTTTTGGTCCTTTGGAACAGCAAACAGACAAGAGGTTTTCCCAATAGGAATTGGTTCCGTCGGAAATATTTAGAACATGTTCTATTTCTGGGTCTGTCAGAATTTTCTAAAAAAAAAAAAGTCAGATGAGGCCCACACACGATCGAAATATACGAGATACAAGATTCCGTCTGACTTTTTCTGTCGGACACTCCACTCATGCGTACGCGGCATTAGTGACACTTTTGACACTTTGTGGAAACCAGTGACACTAATACAGTGATCAGTGCTAAAAATATGTACTGTCACTGTACTAATGACACTGGCTGGGAAGGGGATAACATATAGGGCAATCAATGGGTTAAATGTGTGCCTAACAAGTGTTTTCTCACTGTGGGGCAGGTGATTTTACTAAGGGAAAACATAGATCCCTGTACCTGCTTTGCAGGAACACAGGATCAATGTCTTCCATACTGACAGAATGGCGAACTGCCTTGTTTACATAGGCAGACCACTAGGCGAGTCCGCCGGATCCGCTGATTGGCTCTGATACCCAGAAATGCAGGATCACGTATTTAAGTGATCCTGCGCAGCGCGACCACCCTGTAGCAGTAAATCTGCTATCAGGCGATCTGCAACTGGTTAAGATCATCAGCATTATGATAACTCACAGGCAGCAGGCACTCTATCATGGCTCTGGCTGGCTCTGTCACAGTGTGTCACATAACATGGCTGCTGGGTGCTGATTTTGTTAACTTATGACCAATAAGTGCCTGCTGCCTGAGATTTCTGATACCATCCATTATGCCAGAGAGACAGACACAGTGCAATGTAGTCTATTCACAGACACCCCCAAAGCGCACCTGTGTTGAAGCCTTAAAGGCACTGGCAGCCCCACGATTGGATCTGCTTCCCCTCTATTCCTGCAGCTGGACATCGTCAGCTGAGCTCAGCTGCCTCTCTCTGCCCGGTGCCGCCTCCGCCTGCCTCACAGCCTCTCAGGTCTCACTCTCCGGGCCCTGGCTACTACTGGGTGGGGAGCGGAGGAAAATGACTCTGCCGGGGAAGGCAAGGAGATAAGCAGGCAGGCGGCTGGCCGGGATTTGAGCCAAGGCAGAAGAACATGTGAACGGAGCTGAATGGGCATGTGCCAGAAACTGAAGAAATAGTCCATCCGCTCTGAGCAGCACATCATCATCATCAGAAAGGGACACAGATAATGGAAAAAAATACACCCCCCTAAGCTAGTAGGAGTGGGGGGGGGGGGGTGTGTAATTCAGAAGATTTTTTTTTTTATTCTGCACTGACTGTCTTTGAAAATTGCCCCAGCTCCTGTTGAAGTCAAATCCGGGGACAAAACCGGGGACAGACTTGGTCTGGGGACAGTGTCCTCTCAATCCTAAAATCGGGGACTGTCTTTCCCTGTGGTTTTTGTGTTTGAGTGACATTTTATTTATCCAGCTGGATTATTTTGTTTTAATGTCGAAGATTTTAACTTTGGAACATAGACATCTAAGCGGTCAGCTAATCCCTGGGGGGGACGTAAGACATGTACGGAGCTGCAGTGAAATGTAAGCGTAGTGCAAACATGACAGGGTGCAAGGGGGTTACTGGGAGGTCAGCAAAAGGGGTTGGTATATTTACATAGGGGGGCTTACCTTATTGGAGTTCAGCAGTGGTGGGTGGAGTACAGGTCATTGGTGTGGTGGGGAGCAAGGAAAGGTCACCAGTCCAGAGGTAGCAGGCAAGGAGAAACATTGGGAGCAGGACCCTGAAAAAGATGAGTGGGTTAGAACAACTGTGGGAGCAGCTTAGACAGGCAGCTGAACTACATGGCTCAGACTGGCTTCACAGCCAAATTGCAGCCAATTTACAGGGGGTAGGGCAGGGACCCCAGCCAAGTAGGGACCCCCCTTTGCGGCCTCGGAGGTCTATTCCTCCGGTGCGCCTGAGCCCGGATAATACCCCACGGACTCGACGCCGTATTGGGAGCCCCACTAGGGACCCTCCAGGCCCCTCTGCCAAGCGGACACCACGGTCGGCGGGCAGGGGCCCTGGGAGGAATCCCCGAAAACGGCAAAGTCCCGGGAGAGGGGGGGGCACTCACCCATCCAGATCCTCGGCCCCCTCCAGGACCATCCAATCCGAGGGACAACAGGCAGCTGCTGCTGGCGATGCTCCGGTCGGGGCAGCCGTCCGACGTGGGAGGATGCGGTCCCCGGGTACCGGCCTTGTCGGTGAAGCGGCCGGTGACCTGCCACGTGTGGGCGCCATCTTGCCTCCTGGAGGAGGGCCAGCGCCATTGATGCAGCGGCAGTCGGGAGGCCACGCCTCCAGGCCCAAGTCCGGGTCTGGGAGGGACGGTCGCTACAGCGCGTGCGCGAGCACGTCGACGGCGGCGCAGATGGATGACGGCAGCGGAACTGACGTCAGCGACGACGGCCGGAAGTCGGCGGAAGAAGATGGCGGCCGCCATCGGAACATCCAGGAAGAAGACCGGAGGCGGCCTGGGGTGCCTAGCGGAGCGGCACAGAGGCCTGGGACGGCGACCGGAAGGCGTGAGGACAACAGCTGCGAGGAAGGAGAGCTGATGGAGGAGGAAGAAGACCCGGCGGGAGCAGCGATCGGTGCGGCTGGTGGGCCACCCAACCTACGGCAGCCAGGTAGGACACGGGGTGTCACTGGGCATCTGGGGGGGGGGGGAGGGTGCAGGTACAGATGTGTGGGGAGCGGGCACGGGGTTGGGAGGTCAGGGGGGGGGGGGGGGGGGGGGGGGGTGGTGGACGTGCTCAAGGCGTTACTACAGAGGCTGGGAGGGGGTACAACGCAGGCAGCTGCCCCTACCAACCCCTGGGTGCCCCCCACTACCACACCGCAGGAGACAGGGCCCAGGCAGGGGGCGAGGATCACGGCGGAAACACAGACGGAGACAGCGAGGGACAAGGCCGGTGCTGCGCTGGACAAGGAGGGGGACAAGGAGAAGGACAAGGACGGTGACAAGGAGAAGGAAGCCAACAAAGATAAGGATGCTGAAAAGATTAGGTTAGCGGATGCGGCCCGCTGCGAGGTTTATGTGTGTTTCGAGGGACCGCTGGGGGCACATTTGAAAAAAGAGGTTAGGGAGAAGATCTGGAAGGACGAATTTGTAGAAATTTTTTCCTTACTCCTGTTAGAAAAATTTAATTTGGACAGGGTCAAGCCCGATGAGAGCAAAAAGGAGGAAGAGGAAAAGCGTAGGTATAGGCTGATTCCTCGCACCTTCTCAAATTGGCTGCAGGCATTTGCGATCCTGGCAAGTGTGATTGGGGAGAAAGCGCCGGAACATTGTTCGGCTCTCTTCTGTTACCTGGAGGCGATTAGCGAGGCCTATAGGGTTTATGGGGGGTTGGCGTGGCTCCGCTACGACGAGCAGTTTCGCCAGAGAAAAGCGGTGCGTCCGGCCATTAGATGGGACCATAAGGACATCAGCCTGTGGATGAAGTTGATGACTTCTCCCCGGGCTGCGGGACAGTTTTTTCAAGGGGGGGCCGGCGGAGCTTCCTCAGCAGGATCGCCGGCCCCAAAAAAGAAAGGGGTGTGTTGGCAGTTTAATGACGGAACATGTAAGTTTGGGAACTCCTGTCGTTACAAACACGAATGTTCCGGTTGCAGTGCGGCACACCCTTTCTCCAGATGTTTCCGAAAAAATCGCTCAGGAGATTTCACTGGAAAAAGGGACGACGCCGGTGAAGCTGGAAAGGATGCGGCCTTTCCTAAGTAGATACCCCGACCGGGCGGCTGCCCAGTTGCTGGAAGCGGGCTTTAGGGAGGGGTTTAGGATTCCGAGCGTATTGGGTGAGGTTCCGCCAATTTCGGATAATCTGAGGTCGGCGTTAAAACATACGGAAGTGGTGTCAGGTAAATTGGGGAAGGAGGTGGCGCTCGGCAGGATGGCCGGTCCATTTGCTGTCCCTCCGGTGTCCAATTTGGTAGTTTCTCCTTTGGGAGTAGTACCCAAGAAGGAACCGGGGCAATTTAGGATGATTCACCACTTTTCGTACCCAAAAGGGGGCTCGGTAAACGATGGTATCGACCCGCAAGCTTGTGCAGTAACCTATACATCGTTTGACGCAGCGGTATCATGGGTGAGGAAGTATGGACAGGGGGCCTTGATGGCAAAGACGGACGTAGAGGCAGCGTTTAGGTTGTTGCCGGTCCACCCCCAGAGTATGCATTTGCTGGGTTGTTATTGGCAAGGAGCGTACTTCGTCGATCGCTGTTTGCCCATGGGATGTTCGATTTCATGTGCCCTGTTTGAAACTTTTAGTTCATTCTTTGAATGGGCAGTTAGAGAGACGGCGGGGGTGAATTCGGTCATCCATTATCTGGACGACTTCCTTTGCGTAGGCCCCCCGGGATCCCGCGGATGCGGGACCTTATTGGGGACTCTTCAGTATCTGGCGGATAGGTTCGGTATCCCTCTAGCGGCGGACAAAACGGAGGGCCCGACTTCGGAGCTGGTGTTCTTAGGAATTACAATTGATTCCGTGGCGATGGAGTGTAGGCTGCCGGAGACCAAGGTGGTGGCATTGCGGCAGGAAATCAAGGAGGCACACGGAAGAAAGAAATTGAGGTTGAAGGAAGTGCAATCTCTCCTGGGCAAATTAAATTTTGCTTGCAGGATTATCCCGATGGGGCGGATGTTTTGCAGGAGACTGGCGGCAGCAACGGCGGGGGTTAGGATGCCCAACCATTTTATCAGGTTGTCAGAGGGGTTGAGGGAAGATTTGAGAGTATGGTACTCGTTCCTGGTGGAGTTTAATGGGCGATCACTGATGTTGGAGGGACCAGTCAGCAACGCTGACTTGGAACTGTTTACTGACGCGGCGGGTTCTGCGGGTTACGGGGCTTATTGCCAAGGGAGTTGGAGTGCAGGGCCTTGGCCGGAGGAGTGGAGAGCAGCGGGTTTCTTGAAGAACCTGGCACTGCTGGAGCTCTTCCCCATACTGTTGGCGGTGAGGTTATGGGGGGACAAGCTGGCAAATAGGAAGGTGCGGTTCAATTGCGACAACATGGGGGTGGTGGTGGCCATTAATAATATTTCAGCCTCATCCCCCCCGGTAGTTAGATTGTTACGGCAGTTGGTACTTTGTTGTTTGAAATTGAACGTGTACATGTATGCGGTTCACATCCCGGGGATCGAGAATAAGTTAGCGGATGCTCTGTCTCGTTTCCAGTGGGAGGAGTTCCGCAGACTGGCTCCAGAGGCAAACGCGACAGGGGACCCGTGCCCGCCGGATCTATGGAGGATTGCGTTGGGATCGCCGATGGATTGATTATGCAGTCGCTCAGCGAGAGTACTAGGACGGCGTATCACAGGGTGTGGAGTGAATGGTCCGCTTGGTTGGTTGAGGTAGGAGGGTCGGAAGACCCCGGGGTATTGGTACATTGGGTATTGTGCTTCATTTGCGGTAACTACGTGAAGGGGGTGTCGGGCACGGCAATTAGTAAGAAGGTATCAGCGTTGGCATTTAGGTTTCAGTATAAAGGGCTGCCTGACGCGACCAAGAATTTTTTGGTTAAAAAAGCATTGAGGGGTTATAGGAGGGGCCTAGCGCAGAGGGACTCCAGGCGCCCCATTTCGTTTGCGGTGTTGAACATTGTATTGGAACAGGTTAAGAAGGTGTGTTCTACAGTTTTTGAACAAAAACTTTTCCGAGCTGCCTTCCTGTTAGCATTTTTCGGGGCATTGAGAATTGGGAAGCTGGTGTCGCCATCAAAATCCATTCCAGGTGGTTTGAGGTTTGGGGACGTTACGCTGTCACAGTCAGCAGTAGTTTTATGGGTTAGGAGGTCGAAGACGGACCAGCTGGGAAAAGGGGCACGGGTCGAGCTTTTTGCAGGTTCAGAGCCACAAGTATGCCCGGTAGCAGCGGTGGACCAATTTTTAAGGGCGAGCCCAGTAGGGGAAGGGGCCTTCTTGATTCATGGGGATGGCTCGTGTTTATCCAGGTATCAGTTCACAGCGGTACTTAGGAAATGCTTGGAGGCAGGGGGCCTACCCCCAGGTGAGTATGCGAGTCATTCTTTCAGGATTGGCGCGGCCACGGAGGCTTCCAGGTGGGGTCTACCGGTGGAAGTTATACGCAGGATTGGCAGATGGGAGTCAGCACGTTATCAAGTATACATTCGCCCCCACCTGGTGTAACGATGGGGGGGATTAGGGGTTAGTGTGTGGGTTGTACATGTTTTTTGATATGATTCGGTTATTGGTGTTAGATATCTATTTCTTATGTTTTTCAGCCCCTGTGTGTCTCATATGGATCCTGGGACATTCGTTTGTGTTCTGGGGCGCTAGAAGGGCAGATGTACGGCCGGACGGCAGACAGCTCAGGATGTCTAGGGAGGAAGGCAGGATTCGGTGGATCGGGGTCCCGGGCATGAGGTGGAACAGGGTGTTACCAGAAGTCCACAGGTTTGCAGGAATGGATCGACCTCCGGACGTTCTGGTCCTGCATGTGGGGGGGAATGACTTGGTGGTCCGACCCATGCGTCAGATAATCAAGGACGTACAGTGGGACTTTATTAGGCTCAGCACCTCTTTCCCCGGCATGATCATAGTATGGTCAGATATTGTGGCCCGCATGTCGTGGAGAGGGGCCCGCTCCTGGGAGAAGATCAACAAGACCAGGATAAAGGTCAATAAAGAGGTTGGCAGGTTTATAGCCAGAAACGGAGGCATAGTGGTCAGACACCGGGATTTAGAGGTAGATACGTGGAGGTACCTTAGGGGAGACGGAGTTCACCTCAACCCGGTTGGGATTGATTTGTGGTCTCTGGACTTGGAAGAAGGCATCAGGAGAGCGATGCAGGTGTGGCGGCTGGCACAAGTGTGAGGTGTCACACTTGTCCCGCGGTGGCGTGTTGGTTTTTCCTTGACGACAGTTAAGTGACTCAGTTAAGAGGTGTTATTCTAAATGTAGGACCCATCACAGGTATGGAGTCCGCCCGAGTGGTCTGACAGTTGGCCAGACTCACGGGTTAAATCTGTTGGGGGGTCTGTGGTCAGTTGGCAAGTCCCCGAGGCGAGTCTGCGGCTGGGGAGCTTGCCAACAAACGGGATTACAGGCTCAGTTGCAAGTGGTCGTCAGGGATCAGGAAATAATAAGTTGATTAGCTGGATGAGGAGTGTAAGAAAAGGTAAAAAGTTTTCAGTGGTTTAGAAGTTAATAAAGTTTGATTGTTTGAGTTAATTTTAAATAAAAGGCCGAACAGGCCATTTACATCCAGCAGGTGTCAGTGTCTTTGTTATCTTTATTGTAGAAGTATAAGTATATATATGGTACATGTGTGGGTCAGGGCAGTAAGTCATCTGGCTACCCTAGTCAAGACATGTACGGAGCTGCAGTGAAATGTAAGCGTAGTGCAAACATGACAGGGTGCAAGGGGGTTACTGGGAGGTCAGCAAAAGGGGTTGGTATATTTACATAGGGGGGCTTACCTTATTGGAGTTCAGCAGTGGTGGGTGGAGTACAGGTCATTGGTGTGGTGGGGAGCAAGGAAAGGTCACCAGTCCAGAGGTAGCAGGCAAGGAGAAACGTTCCCGCCCGCCCGCCCTATTGGTAGGGTGAGATGATACGTTGGGTTTAAAAAAGCCAGGGTTGGCGTGTTGGTTTTTCCTTGACGACAGTTAAGTGACTCAGTTAAGAGGTGTTATTCTAAATGTAGGACCCATCACAGGTATGGAGTCCGCCCGAGTGGTCTGACAGTTGGCCAGACTCACGGGTTAAATCTGTTGGGGGGTCTGTGGTCAGTTGGCAAGTCCCCGAGGCGAGTCTGCGGCTGGGGAGCTTGCCAACAAACGGGATTACAGGCTCAGTTGCAAGTGGTCGTCAGGGATCAGGAAATAATAAGTTGATTAGCTGGATGAGGAGTGTAAGAAAAAAGGTAAAAAGTTTTCAGTGGTTTAGAAGTTAATAAAGTTTGATTGTTTGAGTTAATTTTAAATAAAAGGCCGAACAGGCCATTTACATCCAGCAGGTGTCAGTGTCTTTGTTATCTTTATTGTAGAAGTATAAGTATATATATGGTACATGTGTGGGTCAGGGCAGTAAGTCATCTGGCTACCCTAGTCAAGCAAATCACTCCATCTACTGCTATCTTAAGTCATCTCCCAGCCCCAGAGATTGACAGAGAATGACAAATGTGAACCTCTTAGTTGGAGAATAACTGCTTCAGAAATCCAAACAAAACTAACTTTAAGATACGGAGCGGAGATGTGAATCATTTCCTTCTTGTACTTGGGCACTTACCTTTAAAGTGATTCTAAAGCTTGTAATTTAGAAAAAAAAAGAAAAAACAAAACAACCATGTTATACTTACCTGCTCTGGGCAATGTTTTTATGCAGAGCATCCCTAATCCTCTTCTTTTTGGCGGTTCTGGCTCCTCCCCCCTGCCTAATGCCCCCAATAGCCAGCATTTTGCTTTGGGGGCCTTGGAGCAGGCTTGTTCTCGATCTGCGCTCATATAAATAGACATTGTCCATTCACGCACAGAGCACGGCTTGACCCCATCCCCCGCTCTCTCCTCATTGGCTCACTGGCTGTGTGAATGAATGAATGATTTGTATAGCGCTACAATGCGAACTGAATCGCCTCAAGGCGCTGTATGGGTGCTTGTTGTCACCCTTCTTAGAAAAGGTAGGTCTTAACTTTTTTCCTAAAGGCCTGATGGTTTTCTTCCATGCGGATGTCGGTTGGAAGAGCGTTCCATAGCCGTGGTCCTTGAACAGCGAATCTCCGTTCCCTTTTGCTTTGTAGCGGGATTTGGGAATGAGGAGGAGGTTTTGGTTAGATGTGTGAACCAATGAGGAGAGAGAGAGATGCAGGAGAGCTGCTCCTCTCATGCACATCATGCAGAATAAGGGGAGGCTGGGGGGAAGCTGCACCCAGAAGGTTTTTTAACCCTAATGCATTAACGTAAAAAACGTTCTGACTTTACAAACTCTTTAATTTTGTTAGTCTTGATTAGTGCAAAATATCTTAACAGTACCTTCTATTGAAGAGACTTGGAGGCAATGAATGTGAGACAACTTTTTTTTTGCAATTTTGGGGGAGTTTGAAAGGATTATCAACCATATCAGGTTTTTACTCTTGCCGGCATCCCCCATTTACCCTCTCTTTGAAATTGGGAAATGGAAAAATTGAGAATTTGAAGTTGTCACTAGAACAGATATAGAGTGTAAATTTTCCGGTGGGGACGTGTTGCAGTGAGGAGATTACCTCTCACTTTAGAGACTTAGCTCTTCCACCTAGCAGCACCAATGTCATTGGTTTGAATCACAACCATAGAACTACCTGCCTGGAGTTTGCATGTTCTCCCTGTACCTTTGTTGGCTTCCTTCCAAACTCCAAAGACGTGCCAATAGGTGATAGGTAAATTGGCTCTAGTGTATGTATGAATGCAAAATAGGGACCTAATGCCCCGTACACACGGTCGGATTTTCCGACGGAAAATGTCCTATCGGACCATGTTGTCGGAAATTCCGACCGTGTGTGGGCTCCATCGGACTTTTTCTGTCGGAAATTCCGCCAAAAAAAGTTTGAGATCCTGCTCTCAAATTTTCTGACAACAAAGTCCTATCGGACTTTTTCCGATTGTGTGTAGCGAATTCCGACGGACAAAGTGCCACGCATGCTCAGATCACATTACAAGACCAAAGCTATTGGCTACTAGCCTCTACGTAGTCCCGTCGTACGCAAACGTCACCACGTTAAGGATGATCGGATTTTCCGACAACTTTGTCCGACCGTGTGTATGCAACACCAGTGTCGGACAAACTCTGTCGGAACGGATTTTGTGGTCGGAATTTCCGACCGTGTGTACGGGGCATCAGATTGTAAGCCTCTTGAAGGCAGGGACTGAGGTGAATGCATACAAAATAAATAAAGTGCCTTGTAAATTGGCAGCTCTATATAAGTACCTGTAATAAATAAACAGGACACAGATGATCACAATGAACTTACAAAGGATTTTAGCCCTTTCCCTTTCATCTAAAAAAAAAAAAAAGGTTTTGGCCTTGGCTCTACTATGAGATGCTATAATTGTGCAGTCTTTCAAAATGTGCTATGACCAAAATGTTTTTGGTCATAGCACTTTATCTTGAACACCAGTTGCCATCAATCTCCTGAAGTCTGCCGAGTGCCGCTCAGTTGATCAACTGACCTCACACATCCTCTCCCAGGTCTCGAGTGCATAACTACTCTTCAGCAAACCCAGGAGTTAAGAGATGGTGTGTAAGGCCAGGAAGTTGAAAAGGCAGCAAATGAGGTGACCTCAGACCTCTGATATGAAAGCTGAAGTGACGTGAGAGACTAGGAATAAAACTGAATAAGGTGCACACTTGAAGTCAATGGGAACCGAATGTTAAAAAATACAGTATTGGTCATTTTCTAGGCTTATAGGAAAGGATTGTCAAACAAATTCCAAGGGAGGCTGGACATTCCCTTTGTTAACATGCATCAAAGCAAAAACAAATGTAATACATATGTTTATTGGGCGCCAGCCATTTTAGCAATGCATAAAGTCAAACCTTGAAATTGCAAAAGTGACACTAAATGCTGGTTTAAAAATAATTGTATAAGTATATATTCTTCTTTTTGATGGGAACCAAGGCCTCTTTCCCATAGCCCAATAAGGGGGAACCCAAATACATCCTCTCCATGTGAATGAGTAAGAGGTCCATAGTATTGAGGTGGTACTCATTAAAAAAAAAAAAACATTTAAAATGTGTAAATACACAGGCAACATTTTCTGTTAATTTAAAAAAAAAAAAAAAATGTCCCATGTACATCCATTGAAAATCACATCAACCAGCAATGCAGATCCACATCAATCACAATGCCTGACATTGGTCAACCCACCAACAGAGAAAAAAAATATCTGACCACCAACACATGCCTGGCCCTATCACTTCCCTCCCCCTCCCCATCACTTCCCTCCCCCTGAATGACAGGTCTGACAGACGACAGGTGATATAAACAAAGGGATAGTGTCTCAGAGGTGAGATCATTGATCATATATTGACGTGAGATTAAAAAAAAAAATGTCCATACGGTGGTGGCATACACTTTGTATTGTTGTATTGTGTTGTTGTACAATTTGTATTGTATTTGTATGAGACCTCATGTAATAATTTTTTTTTTTTTTGTGTGAGGTCCCCTTAAAATTTATACCAGACTTGAAGGGCTTGGTATGCATCATGGGGAAACCCCCATGCCTGCATCTGCTAGTGTCCTTAACAACCACTGACAGTTGGAAGTTATTGTGTTTTAAAGCAGTAGTAATAGCTTTATTAAACATGATCTTTGGCTCCCGCCTAATGGGTAAATGCTCGGCCGTTCAGATGAACACCCAAACAACCAAGGTTTGGTCCAAACTTTAAACTCCCCCCTATACCTCCCACTACTAAAAATGTTTTTTTGGTGTCCTCGTGAAAGAGTTCCGATCACTTCCTATCCTGACTGCAGTTGAGGGGAAGTTTCCCCAACAGAGACATAAAGTACAATAAAACACTGACGGTTATAATCTTTTTTCGTTATAGTTTAATTTTGTTTTAAATATCTGGAGTTAAAACATAAAAAAAAATCCATAGATACATGTGCTGTTTTGTCCTAGTTCAGAGTAGGCTGCTAGGTAAATTCAGTTGCCTCCTCTGTAATCAGTGGAGCAGGGGTTGATTACTTGGGGCTGTTCAGTGTCTCACAGGCTGCTGTTCTCCTACTCCCCTGTCCCCACCAGGTCTTCTAGAGACTTCAAGAATTATAGTAGGAAGGAGAGCAGGACAGGTAACCTGAATATTTATGGAACTCTGGCCAATGGGGAGGTATGCCCAGAAGGTGGATGGAGAGCCAATAAATATTATGAGGCCTGGCAGCCAGGTTGCAGTGTTCCTAGGTCCAGTCCTTCAGAGGACACCCCTCAGAAGGGCAGAAAGAGACTGAACGCAAGCCAGAGGAGCCTTTCAGGACATTGAGGTCCTAGCTAGCTTAACTGGAGGCCTACCACAAAGAGCTGTATCCAGAGACTGAGCAGAACCAGAAGGAAGTTGGTGCGAGGAAGCCCAATCATTTTGGGAGTAACTGATCCTGCTATACATAGAAGGAGTGACTGTGGGGTGGTCTAAACCTTCAAGCATGTGCAGTGCAGCCAGTTGTGAAAAACAGCAAGGAGCATGTAATACTGCTTAGAAGTTTTCCCAGTATAGCCAGGAGTTGCGCAAGATAGCTTGGAGTTGTACAAGACAGTGTAGAGATTGTGCAATACAGCCTGCATTTTTGTACAGAGCAGCCAGAAACCAAGCAGTCCTCAAGTTGTTCTACAGGTCTTGAAGTATTCCATGCTCCCTGTCCCTATCCAAATTACTGTTCTAATAAAAACCCTAAAAATAACCCCTAGACTGATCTTTGAGCCAGAATAACAATGCCAACAATGCTGTGTGCCTGGCGGTGTATGCTGCGACTGGAGGAAACAGGTCCAAATTACCAGCGACTGCTGTGTGGGTAGCTCTAAAATTGCATCTAAAAAGAGTGCATATATTGAATCAATCCCATCACACAAACCAAAAACAAGGATATTGTTCCTCAATGCAGAATACTGGGAAAAACCATGCAAATGATTCCTTTATGCCCCCGTAGTCGGGTCTGCCACCAGTAATGCTATTTTATAGCATAAATACAGATTAAATATAATTCCTTTCATCAAGTTTGAACATAGATATTTGAGACTTGGCTCTATATTTTTTCCAAGTGGCTTCACTAACACTGTCATACAAAAAATAAAAATAAATGTTTTTGCAGTGATGATAATTAACCAGCTTAAATCGGCTATAATGAAAGCTTAAAGGCATCAGAAATGAGAAAGTACCTCTGCTATAAACCAGCCATGTTAATTATTCCTTTACGCTCTCCTGGCCAACTATGCATCAAAAACATTACATTATTTCACAGTGCAGCTACATCCCTAATATAATTCAATTTCTTTCACAGGCATTTTGGTTTTTGAAGCTTTTTATGTGCAGCCTTTGTATGTGGTTCTTCAAGGCTTAAGCCAGTGGGAATAAATTCATGTGGCATATGCAGACTCAGCTGTCACCTCTGACATCACCAATGGGCCACAGATAATATTCAGCATACTGAATATGTCCACAGTCATAAACTGTGGGCATACTGTATTATAGGTGTGGTTGGAAACTGGACACATGCTGCAGTACACAGTCAGAGACTCGGGACATGTTACAAGAGACTGCTATAGATCATTGCTATTATGGTAGGAAACGGGTGCATCTCTAGCGCCCACTGGTTACATAGTATAGATGTGGCTGGCAGCTGTCGAGTTCGGCTCCCCTGGGCTCTACCTCCAGCAGGATGGGGCTTAACTATTATGTGCAGCCTGCTTCCTTGCCTAGACAAAAAAGACAAGGAACCGGCGTCTTCCCATGTTGTGCAATGTGTCAGGGCACAGTGTAGGCCCCCCTCTCTTGAAGCCCATGTGCACCGCACACATTGCACCAATGGATGATAAACCACTGGCCATTGGGTTGGACACAACAGCCCCATGCAGTGGAAACCATTGTTCTATTTCCTGCACTGATGATAACTAATGAGATTAAAGGCTA
The DNA here is from genome assembly GCA_028564925.1 of Lithobates sylvaticus. Lineage (NCBI taxonomy): Eukaryota > Metazoa > Chordata > Amphibia > Anura > Ranidae > Lithobates > Lithobates sylvaticus. The sequence goes on from CM053029.1 coordinate 90,484,625, forward strand.
TGTTCAGCTTTTAAAGAAAGTTGACCATGCAATCAAGGGACCTTACTTCTCTGGATTCCAAACAGCTCTTTCTAAGCTATCCTGCAGTGTAATGGATCAAATGAGCCAATAACCTGCATTTTTCCCTGCTCTTTATCTTCTTGATCAGCTTCCACCAATAGGAGAGGTGCACATCGCGCAAGCAGTGATGTGGAAATTCGAAGAAAGATCCCAGGTGTAAACAGAAGAAAAAAGATAGATCGAGCCAGCAGCAGTCTTCACGTAAGTAAAAGAGCCCTTGAATATATTTTCTTTTGTCATACCAGCAGTTAGTTAGAGCTGGGGGTTTAAACAATTGCCACTGGAACAAGTTTCCCCATTGGAACATTTTACCTCCAGTCCTATTTCAGGGACCACTTAAAGTGGTTCTAAAGCCAAAAGTTTTTTCCACTAGCTGTTCCCCCACCCTCCTCTCTAAATACTTACCTGTCCTGTACAAGTTAGGAATACATACATTAACTTATTTATTTCAGGTACTATCAATTTATGCAGAGCTTCACATATACATTGTACATTCACATCAGTCCCTGCCCCCAAGGAGCCTACAATCTAAGGTCCCTAACTCACATTCATACATACACATACTAAGGCCAATTTAGACAGGAGCCAATCACTCTACCAGCATGTCTTTAGAGCAGTGATTCTCAACTAGGGTTCCTCCAAAGGTTGCTAGGGGTTCCTTCAGCATTGGGCAATGTCTGCCTCTGAGATAAGTTCCCACTGACACCATTAATCTTTTTAGCTATCTGTAAGGAGGTTATTCTTCCCAATGACAACAAGTGTAAGGACCATTCTTCCCACTGACCATCACACTATTGTATCATGAGTTGTAGATTACATTTTTTTAGCAGGGGTTCCCCTTGACCGGAGAACTATTTCAAGGGTTCCTCTGTGTTGAAAAGGTTGAGAAAGGCTGCTTTAGAGTGTGGGAGGAAACCGGAGTACCTAGAGGAAACCCACACAGGCACAGAGTAAGCATGCAACTTCCATGCAGGTAGTGTTGTGGTCGGGATTCAAACCAGCAACCCCTTAGCTGCGTAGGTGAAAGTGCTAACCACTACAGCACTGTGCTAAGACCACTATGCTGCCCTATTACTTGTCTGGAACCATAGATTTAAGTTATAATAAAGCAGAGTTCCAACCACATGTATGATTTAAAATATATATATATATATATATCTTACTATCATCCAATGTATATTTACTAATGCATAGTCTTATTATTAGCGCCGCTTTTGTGCATATTTTATAAGAACAATTACCTTATATTTTTGCTGCTAGGGAATTCCCATCTTACTTGTGGGCATGTGAAGCCCACAAGCATAAACTTCCAGGATGCGGCGCTGCTGTATTACCAGCATGCACCGCCTGTTCTCTCACATGCGCAGTAAGCACAGTAAGCAGCGCAGGAAGCCTTTGAAGTTGCCATCACAACGGGCGTCATCGTCGGAAGTGCCCGCCCCATTGTGATGGCAACCATGATATGAAACACCGCAATTCTAGCCCTCGGCGCTGCCCACTGACTCCTGGGAAATGATGACACACATCTCCCAGGAGCACTAGCGAGCACAGGTGCCAAGGGAAATTACATCAAGGGCCGCGGAGACCAAGTGGCAGATTATAAGGGACCCCATAGCAACAGCCCTGAATGAGTAAGTAAAAAAAAAAAAAAATTTCCAAATGTTGTTGCTTATGATTATTGCTGTTTAATACTGCAAAGTTCATTTTATGGGTGGAACTCCGCTTTAACTTATTTTTTCTTGTAACTTACTCAATTTTTTTAAGTTGGTAAAACTTATTTTCCAAATGTATTTGATATATGTTTGAAGGTTTTTATATAGTAATAAAACAATAACATGTTCTTTTTAAAGGAATAGTCTCATGAGGCTTTCAAAACAAATTAAAGCGGTTCTGCACTCATTTCATTTAGTAAATCTCTTTGCCTTCCAAATCAGGCAAAGAGTACTAAATGAAATGTTTTTTTTTTTTTTTTTTTTACTTACCTTGTAATTGAAGACTTCCGGTCTTCTCCCTCTGCGGCGGCGGGCGGGGTCTTGCGTCGATCGTCGTCACGCCGCACTGTCTCCTGGGATCTGGTGTCATTGATCCCAGGAGTCAGTGCGGGCATCTTCCGAAATCTCGCGAGATTTCGGCCACATCTTCCGAAATCTCCCGAGATTTCAGCCGCATCTGCCGAAATCTCGTGAGATGTCGGCAGATGTGCCGTTACTGCGCACGCGCGAGTAACGGCGGTGCATGCTGGGCCATCAACAGTGCCTGTGGGGTTTCACATGCCCACAGGCAAGATGGCCCCCAGCACTAAAGAAGAAGACGAGGAACTTCAGCGGACGAAAACCGGCGGCGATCGAGATGGAAGATGGAACAGGTGAGTCCCCTAATAAAGGTAAGCATCCTTTATATTACGTCCTTAAAAAAAAATTTTTTTTACAGAGTGCAGAACCGCTTTAACATTAATTATTTAAAAAATGTTACAAATGTAATATTATTAAAGCACCGCCAAATGTAAATGTAAACATCTTTGCCTCTTTCTCAGCTAACAAATCAAACTCTGTAAATCAAAATATCTGTAAAGAACATAGAAAAAAATGTCATCGCCAATTCCTGTGTATGGGATTTCTGATTGTGCTTTGTGGGACAGCTTTTCTTGGGCTGGTATCAGACCTACATGATTGAGACAGACATTTGACCCATTCTGCAGTGCCCTAGTGGGAACATGCAATGCCTCTTTTGAGGTTTTCCCAGAACTACTATTTACTGAATCAACTCTGTTGCACCGACTTCTCTGTCAACGAAAAACCCTGAAGAAGCTACCATGCAAAACGCGTTGGACTGTGTCTCTTTTCTCATACTTTGGTCCTGAGTGTTTATCATAGTTCATGATTACACATGTTTGTGACTATTGAGGAAATTGCTCACCTTGCTGTAGGGGCTGTTTACAGGTGTATACAGAGTTTGCTGCTTAATTTTTTGGTTACACGTCTTAAATGATATAAGACATTTTTATGTATTTAATAAAATGTTGTTATTTTTATACATCACTGTGTCATATATTATTCCATTAGGAGGTTTCAGCATCTAAAAGTCCAATTACTCTATTTCTTTTTGTTGTTTTAATAGGTGTATACAATGGACGTATGTCCATTTATTATAAATATATTAATCGACAAATAAAATAAACATTTTGGATGGTATGTTAAGCAATATTTAAAGTATTTGAATGATAATTTGTTCAATGTTCATTCTTACCTTTCAATGCCATTGCATGGCTTTGTAGTGACTTGGAAAAAATCTTTTCACTGGTGGCGCTCTTTTGTCCTGATGGGCCTCAAATGTATGGGAACTGCCTTATGCAGGCTTTCAAAGTTCCAAAAGACGTCAAACTCTTTAACTGCTTAAATGACAGCGGTGCAGCTCTCGTTCTGGGACGCCGTCATATGACAGCATCCCAGAAGGGCCGCACTTGCGCGCCCGCAGGGTCACGCAGGCGATCATGGCCACGCCGTGTAGCTAGGACACGGAGTGACCCCGATATCTGTAAAGAGCCGTGGCTCTTTAACCATGTGATTGACTGCCCAATCACAGCCGGTCACATGTAAACAAGGAGATGCCGGTAATCGTCTCTCCTCGCCTCACACTGACAGATTGTGAGGAGAGCAGATCACAGGGGACATCTAGGGATGTAATCAGGGCACTGACTAAATACAGTGTCAGAAAACAGTGCCCACCATTGCCCACCAATGCCAGCATATAGTGCCCACCAGTGGCAGCAATCAGTGCCCACCACTGCCCACAAGTGCCACCAATCAGTGCCCGTTAGCGATGTCAGTCAGTGCTGGCAATCAGTGCTGCCCATCAATGCATATCACTGCTGTTGATCAATGTGCATCAGTGTCGCCCATCAGTGCCACCCATAAATGCCCATCAGTGCCCATCCGTACCGCATATTCATGCCGCCTATCCGTGCTGCCTATCCGTGCCCACCAGTGCCGCCAATCAGTGCCACCCAACAGTGCCACCTCATCAGTGCCCATAAGTGCCACCTCATCAATGCCCACCAGTTCAGCCTATCAGTGCCCATAAGTGCCGCCTCATCAGTGCACATCAGTGAAGCTGAAAAATTACTTAGTTACTGACAGAAAAAAGTAAAAAACATTTTCTTTTCAAAATTTTTGGTCCAGCAGTGATTAAATACCACCAAAAGAAAGCTCTATTTGTGTAAAGAAAATGATAAAAAATGTGTTTGGGTACAGTGTAGCATGACCGCGTAATTGTCATTCAAAGTGCGACAGCGCTAAAAGCTTAAAAAGGGCTTGGGCAGGAAGGGCCTGGTAGGCAAGTGGTTAAAATATACAGCATCAAAACTCAAACTCATGCGGTTGCACGTTTGGCAAACATATGCTTCCTGCAATTTCAGTCAAATGAAAATAATTTTTTGTTAAGTAAATGTAATTCAATTAGAATACGGAAATGCACATACAGTACCTTAAAAGTTTCGTCTAGATTACTCAATATTATACATTATTTTTGTAAATGTAAAAGGTGTTTTAAGAACATAATGAAAATTAAGTAAGGTACTTAAAAAATCAAAGTAAATTAATTAACATTTATTTATTTGTTGATAATTATAACATTTCTATGTTAAAATTACAAGCCAACAGAATCATTTTTATCAGCGTGGTCACCAGGGCGAATGGACCGAGTGAATCTCCAGACCACATTTAAAACCTAGGAGAGAATCTAGCCATTTCCAACTCAATACATCTAAAAGAATGGCTTTAGATACATTTTAAATTAATGTAGGACGTAAGGGCGAATTCGAATTGGAATGTACCTCTGCTCTAAGCCAGAACTCAGCAGCTAATTTATAATATAAGCAGCATAGTGTCATTTTAATATTACTTTGCAGTTGTTTTTCGCTGTGCAGTTGTTTTTCAATGCGTTGTTTTATAAGACCTCATGGTCTATCGATTTTTGGATTATTACATAAAGGTCTGTTTTCTGTAAACCACCATCTCAAAATGACTTTCCTCTGTTTGTTCTGTCGGCTGGGCAGAAAACATGTAATAAGTGAGATTGGATTTCAAGGTAAATACATTAATTTCAATGTCTTGTGCTGAAGTGTTGATGTCAGTATATGACCTGCTGACCTCATTAGCAGTAGAGGAAAAGTGAAGGAAAACATGACATTGAAGCTTCTGTGCTTATGCATGTCAAAACTCTTTTCAGTAAATGGTGAGTGTTGTTCAATTTTTTTTTTCTGCCTCTTAATAGGATACAAATAGACATAAGCAAATGTGTTAAAACTCCACCTGGTTAATCCCAGTAATGCGAGAAACAAAATTGCAAATGTTCCCACTCTAGCACCCTCTTACATAGGTTGCTAGTTAAAGCGGGATTTCACCCTCATCGGAACCCTCCCCCCCTCCGGTGTCACATTTGACACCTTTCAGGGGGGAGGGGGGTGCAGATACCTGTCTAAGACAGGTATTTGCACCCACTTCCGGGCATAGACTCCCACGGGAGTCTATGCCTCTTCCTGTCCCACCGCGCTGTCTGCTGGGACACACACAGGTCCCAGAGAAAGCGTGGACGATTGTCATTGCACTGTGCGACTTGCGCATGTGCAGTAGGGAACCGGCAAGTGAAGCCGCAACACTTGACTTCCTGATTCCCTCACCAAGAATGGCGCCGGCAGCAGCAGAGAGCCAAGCGATTGATCGGTCTCTGCTGCCGACATCGGTGGACCCTGGAAGAGGTAAGTGTCCATATACTAAAAGTCAGCAGCTGCAGTATTTGTAGCTGCTGGCTTTAAAAAAAAAAATTCAGGTGCAATTCCTCTTTAAGTTTGGGAAATGTAGTTCTTGTGGCTCTCCTGTAATCAGCTGAGCAGCTTGTGATTAGTTTGGGCTCTGCCATAGTGCTATGTGCTGGGTGTTCAGTGTGCCCGGGGGCCTTTAAGGAGGGGTGGGCTCCTTCCAGGCTCACCTGCCCTCTGCCTATTCATTAAAATGCATGTGTTTCCATTGTGGAGACTCACAGAAGTTGGAGTTAGGACTACAGAAAATGGAGTGCCTTGACGGGGCCTGTAGCTTGTGCATGTATTTGCAAATGTGTACAGACTAGGCCCCTGTTTTTAACGCATATTGTTAGGTCAATTTGGTTGGTCGCAGGCTGGTTGATAAGTTGAGATTGGAAAATATTTTGGTTTTGTTGGGCTGTTCTGGGCTCTGTAGATTGTTTCCCCCATGTCTTCTGGAGGCTTCCAGAATATAGTGGGTTTGAAGAGTGGAAAAAGGAACCTGAATATTTATGTGGTTCCAGACAATCCCTGTAGGAGGGTGCCCAGATAGTGTCTTGGAGTGTATACATAGTTTGGAGCCTGAGGCAGCATGTTCTTGTCCAGAAGGATAACTTCCCAGTCCGAAGGGCTCCTGCCAACTGAAAATTCTACTTGTGCTCTGGCCTGGTACAATGCTTATAGTCCCTGTTCTGTCCGTTGCTGAAGGGACTGTTCTAAGAAGTAGCTGCAGGGAGAAGAGCATCCTCTTAGTGCTGTTCAGTGTTCTGGAGCAGTGGTCATCAACCCTGTCCTCAGGGCCCACTAACGGGCCAGGTTTGCAAGATAACTGAAATACATCACAGGTGATATCATTTGCTGCTCAGTTATTGCAGTATTCTAGTCTGCATCTCCCCAAAGTAATACATAAAACCTGGCCTGTTAGTGGGCCCTGAGGACAGGGTTGGTGACCACTGTTCTGGAGTATCCCGTAGCTCCTTGCGTCCTAACCAAGTTAATCAGCAGTAAAAGACAACCCCTAGACTGTTTACTGAGCCAGAGGAGTAACTGTTGCTGTGTGTGCCTGGCTGCTATTGCACCAATCAGGAGAAAGAACCTGAGACAAATCAGCAGCCCTTTTGTGGGTGAGCGCTACACCACTATGGACTTTTATAGGGTCAAACTGTGACCTTTTTGGTGGAAAATGCCTATTAAGACCTGTTTATGAATGTATCCATTCTACTATTTTAAAGCCCTTTCTTATGGGTGTCAGTCCATTTCTGACCTGTTATTAAATGGATCAATAACTGCAATATGTCCCTATGGGTGGCTGAATATAAGCAGATGTGTGTTAGCCTGTATCTGCCCACATCCAGGTCCATTTAGGTTCATCGGATTGAAAAAGTTTGTGTCAACATCCACTTTTACTGACCTCACTGGATGTGGGTGGATATAGGCAGGCACACGTCCATTTGCATCTTGCCACCCATAGGGATTACACTGGTCCCTTTTTACTCTATCACAAGATAAAGGAATAATCAAAAGGGGCACAGATGTCACATACAGTAAGTGAAATTTCATCCGCTGTCAAGGGCAACTAAACAATAAAATATATAGTAGTCTGAGATAAAGGACCCTTGTAAAAATACAATTAGGAATATTAGCACATTGTTGTCAGGTTCACAAGTATTGTGTCCCTAAATGTAGCTAAAGATGGGCACACAATTGGGCTTTTTCTGATACTTTTCACAGATGCTTTTGATACTTTTGAGATGATACTTTTCACAGATGCTTTTGATACTTTTGAGATAAACGTACACTACATGCAAAACTATCACCATAGTGGGCCTAGCAGTCCTGTGAATTGTGTTTATGGGGCCATTATTAGAGCCCTAAATGGCTCTATGTATAAATCTATTCCTAGGGCCTAACTTGTGTCCATACCACACACAGTGCCTGGGTAGATTGCTGTAATACCCAACGGCGACTGCATAGTTCATGTACTGATGTAATTCATGAAAGTGGTAATGGCTGGGCATCCTAAGAATGTTTTTTGCAGAGGAGAGGGGTTATGAGAGCTCTGAATGTCTCTCATGTACCGTATGGGGGTGACTGTGAGCCGGACTCTGGAGCACGTACAGAAATGAGACAACCGTGAAATGAGGCCAACTGCCTGGGTACGCTGGGGCCGAACTGTGACATACTGGCTGCCACCGGGTTCGACTCCAAGTGCTACAGCATGCGTTAGAACGCAGCACTCGTGTGACAGCGACCTCGATCATCACGCCACTGTCTAGTGACTGAACCCTTTTTTTTTTTTGTATTGAAATGCGGCCGGCCTAGGGCACGCCGGCGCGAATTCGTACAGGGGAAGTGACTAAATTAACGCCGGGGCGTGGTAAGGTGACATAGAAATGACATAACATGACAAGGACAAGAATCAAAAGTTTTTTTTTTTTTTTAATGCGATTCCGTCCCTGGCGCATGTATTGAAATGAGGCCGGCCTAGGGCACGCCGACACGAATTAGTGCGGGGAAGTGACTGCATTCATGCCGGGCGTGGTAAGGTGAGACAGAAATGACATACCATGACAAGGGCAAGAATCAAGAGTGAACGCAAACCTATGATGCGATTCCGCCCTTGGCGCATGTATCGAAATGAGGCCGGGCGGCCGTGAGTCTGGATTGCCCCAATCGGAGCAGCATCTATGGATGCGACCGGACCCACCCAGAGGTATAGTGACCGATAATGAAACCATGACAAAAGACTAGATTTCAACAAACCGAACAATTTGTGACTGAATCTATCTCTGGAGCATGTATTGAAAGGAGGCCGAGCGGCTAGGCGAACCAGTGCGAATCGATGCATCCCGGATGCGACCAGATTCAGACCGATTACGTGGCCAATGACCGAAATCATGCCAAAGACTAGACTCGAGCCCGCATCAGTACGAGCGGTGGGCCAATCTCTGAAACATGTATGGTAATGCAGCCGTAACCTAGGTACCCTGAAACAAATCCGTGCCTGAGTGCGACATGACTTGAATCTGAGTGCGACCAGGATCGAATGATGGCATGAACGCCCCGTATAAATGATGCGAAATGACTTAGCATGACGAATGGCCTGATACGTTAGCCACGTTTGAAATGACGAAATGATTGCCATGCTAATACAATGAAATGTTTCGACACGGTCGAAGTAATTCGTGTGATTAACATGCCAACAGTGACTCGGGACGTAACCAGTGACCCGGCATGCTGCTGGTATAACTGATTTGACCGATTTGACATGACCTGATCGCTGCGTGTGAGTGCGAACGGCACCCGTGAGCGAGCTACGTTTGAAACGATTCAAAGCCTGCGTACTCCAACCGCGTAAGGGGAACCCTTGAGTGCCGGATGCGGCATCGGTCGGAGTGTCATGGCGGGCGGCCCTGAATGTACGAGCCACTAGGTGGCTCCCGATCGTGTATAACCAAAAACGTGCGTGTAGCTGTATGGTGTTTTCAAGACAAGCGGTGCGTGGTTCGTGAGCTACGCAGACCACAGTTTAGTGACATGATAAGCAGTGCATGGGAACGTAAAATATGGGAGCCGAAGCCCTACCTGCGACAGCCGAACCAGACTCTTTGTACGGAACTGCGACTCGGCGACACTCGAGTGCGACACGAAGGGACAACATGACTTTACGAACACGGAACGCGGGACTGCAACAACACAAGGAGACGGACGGACGAAACGGAGCTCACGAACCGGCACCAACAGCGCTTGTCTCGAACGAGTCGGTCCTAGATGTCTGACGTATCAGATATCTCGCACAGGAAACCGACAAAGACCGGCGGCCTTTGGGCTGCTTAAATACCCTCCGGGCTCCTCCCATAACTTCAGGCCGGTACCCGGCCTTCCAATTAGTCTAGAGATAAAGGACCCTTGTAAAAATACAACTAGGAATATTAGCACATTGTTGTCAGGTTCACAAGTATTGTGTCCCTAAATGTAGATAAAGATGGGCACACAATTGGGCTTTTTCTGATACTTGTCACAGATGCTTTTGATACTTTTGAGATAAACGTACACTACATGCAAAACTATCACCATAGTGGGCCTAGCAGTCCTGTGAATTGTGTTTTGGGGCCATTATTAGAGCCCTAAATGGCTCTATGTATAAATCTATTCCTAGGGCCTAACTTGTGTCCATACCACACACAGTGCCTGGATAGATTGCTGTAATACCCAACGGCGACTGCATAGTTCATGTACTGATGTAATTTATGAAAGTGGTAATGACTGGGCATCCTAAGAATGTTTTTTGCAGAGGAGAGGGGTTATGAGAGCTCTGAATGTCTCTCATTATGGGTGAATCCATCCTTGGGTCTTATCTTGTATCCTGACTTATGACTGCTATTGAGCAGCAATGTAAGGGACATTCTTTATCCTACTGATTGCCAATGTAAGAGACATTCTTTTACCACTGAGAACCAGTGAAAAAGGGCAACCTTCTGCAACTGAGCACCAATGTAAAGGAATTGTTAATGCCACTGAGCACCAATGTAAAGGGCATTTTTCCTCCTACATAGTACCAGTGTGGGGGCATTCGTTCTACCAATGGGCACCAATGTAAGGGAATGTCTTCCTGCCACAAGCACCAATGTAAGGGAAAGTCTTCCTGCCACCGAGCACCAATGTAAGGGAAAGTCTTCCTGCCACCGAGCACCAATGTAAGGGAATGTCTTCCTGCCACCGAGCACCAATGTAAGAGAATGTCTTCCTGCCACGAGCACCAATGTAAGGGAAAGTCTTCCTGCCACCGAGCACCAATGTAAGGGAATGTTTTCCTGCCACTGAACACCAATGTAAGGGAAATTTAATTTAATATAATAGTGTTCAGTGTTAATTTAATCAAATTTTGATTTAGTTTTAGATATAGTCTTTTAACTAAAATTCCGTTTTATCTTTAGTCGTATTTTAGTCGACTAAAATCTCCAGTACATTTTATTCAAATAAAATAATTTTAGTCTGCTAAAGTCGAATGTGTTTAAATAAATTGTAATGCATTATTTTAGCATTTCTCTAGAATTTCCAAACTCATACTCCTGGAGTAAAAGAAATCGAATATGTTATTATTTATGGTATTGAGGTTTCAACAAACTCACAGATACAGATTTAGCCACTCAGGACGGTCTGAGGAGGCCTGGAACGCTGCACAGTGCTCTGGACGGTGGTCTATCTGAGGAGGCCTGTAATGCTGCACAGTGCTCTGGACGGTGGTCTGAGGAGTCCTGTAATGTACAGTGCTCTGGATGGGGGTCTAAGGGGAGGCCTGTAATGCACAGTGCTCTAAATGCCGGTGGTCAGAGAAGGTCTGTAATGCACACAGTGCTCTAGAGTAGAAGGTGGTCTGAGGGAAGGCCTGTAATGTACACACTCGCACTGGTCTACGTAAGTTGAGACTCTCGTCGGGAGGCCTGTAATGCACAGTGCTGCTCTGGATGGTCGTCTGAGGAGGCCTGTGATGCTGCACAGTGCTAACTGCTAAGTTGTAAGCATGCTACAGACTTTCTTGCTTGCTGGGAACAGAAGCACTCACAAGCTCAATACAGGCAGAGCTCTGTGGAACCCGAAAGGTCCCTCCCTCACATTTTTGTTTCGTTTTCATTCGTCAATAAAAACTGAATTGATTTTCGTCATAGTTTTCGTCAGTGGACACAAATGTGGTGTACTTTGCGTTTTGTTTTGTCACTGTAAAAAGGCCGCTGGTGAAAATTTTGACAAATGTTTTAGTTGACGAAATTAACACTGCCAAGCACCAATGTATGACGTAATCCTCCAGCCACTGAGCACGGAAATACAGTGAGGGGAAAAATGTTTTTGATCCCCTGCTGATTTTGTACGTTTGCCCACTGACAAAGAAATGATCATATGATCATATCTATAAATTGAATTTAATTTAAGGTTTTTTTTTTTTAACAGTAATGCCGCGTACACACGATCGGAAATTGCACCAGCAAAAGTCCGATGAGAGCTTTTGGTCGGAAAATGCGGCCGTGTGTATGCTCCATCGGACTTTTGCTGGCGGAATTCCAGCCAGCAAAAGATTGAGAGCAGGTTCTCAATTTTTCGGTCGGAAAAATTTTCGATCGGAAATTCCGATCGTCTGTAGCAATTCCGACGCACAATATTCCTATGCATGCTCGGGAAACAACGTTCTCAAAATTTCAGCAAACTTTTGTGTGACCGTGTGTATGCACGCCAAGCTTGAGCGGAATTCCGTCGGAAAAAACATCCATGATTTTTTAGGCCGAAAATCCGCTTGTGTGTACGCGGTATAAGAGACAGAAACGCATCTCAAAAAAGCTCTAAATTGATTTGCATTTTAATGAGTGAAATAAGTATTTGACCCCTTTACAAAAAATGTCTTAGTACTTGATGTCAAAACCCTTGTTGGCAATCACAGGGGTCAGATGTTTCTTGTTGTTGACCACCAGGTTTGCACACATCTCAGGAGGGATTTTTTCCCACTCCTCTTTGCAGATCCTATCCAAGTCATTAAGGTTTTGAGGCTGACATTTGGTACCTCGAACCTTCAGCTCCCTCCACATACTTTCTATGGGATTAAGGTCTGGAGACTGGCTAGGCCATTCTTTAATGTGCTTCTTGTTGAGACACTCCTTTGTTGCCATGTGTTTTGGGTCATTGTTATGCTGGAATACCCATCTACGACCCATTTCAATGCCCTGGCTGAGGGAAGGAGGTTCTCACCCAAGATCTGACAGTACATGGCTCCGTCCATCATCCCTTTATTGCTGAGGAGTTGTCCTGTCCCCTTAGCAGAAAAACACCCCCAAAGTATAATGTATCCACCTCCATGTTTGACCATGGGGATTGTGTTCCTGGAGTCATAGGCAGAATTCCTCCTCTTCCTTTGCGAGTTGAGTTGATTCCAAATAGCTTGATTTTGGTCTCATCTGACCACAACACTTTCACTCAGTTCTCATCTGAATCATTCAGATGTTTATTAGCAAACTTCAGACAGGCCTGTAAATGTGCTTTCTTGAGCAGGGGGACCCTGCGGGTACTGCAGGATTTTATTCCTTCATGGCGTGGTGTGGCGTAGTGTGTTTCCAATTGTTTTCTTGGTGAATATAGTCCCAGCTGTCTTAAGATCATTGACAAGATTCTGCCGTGTAGTTCTGGGCTGATTCCTCACAGTCCTCATGATCATTGAAACTCCGCGTCTTGTAGCCCATTCCAGCCTTGTGTAGGTCTACAATCTTGTCCCTGACATCCTTGGACAGCTCTTTGGTCTTGGCCATGGTGGAGAAATTGGAATCTGATTGATTGCTTTTGTAGACAGGTGTCTTTTTTATAAAAGTAACAAACTGAGATTAGGAGCACTCCTAATCTCAGCTCGTTACCTGTATAGAAGAAACCTGGGAGACAGAAATCTGATTGATAGGGGATCAAATACTTATTTCACTCATTAAAATGAAAATCAATTTATAACGTTTTTGAAATGCGTTTTTCTGGATATTTTTGTTGTTGTTCTGTCTCTCATTGTTAAAACAAACCTGCCATTAAAAGTATAGACTGATCATTTCTTTGTCAGTGGGCAAACGTACAAAATCAGCAGGGGGTCAAATAATCTTTTCCCTCACTGTACAGGTCATTTATCCTGCCACTGAGCACCAATGAAAGGGACATTCTTCCTTCTAATAAGCAACAAGGTTTGGCATATTCTTCGTGCCACTGAGCACCAATGTAAGAAAAAGTCTTTTGCAACTGAGTAAAAATGAAAGGGACATTCTTCCTTCTAATAAGCAACAAGGTTTGGCATATTCTTCGAGCCACCGAGCACCAATATCCCAAGGGGCTTTTTTCCTGACTTTTTTTTTTTATATAAATCTTTTTATTACATTTCTTAACCTCTTCGCAACCAGCGCACGCTGATATACGTCGGCAGAATGGCACTGGTGGGCAAAAGGGCATACAGGTACGTCCCCTTTAAGAAGCGGCGCCGGCGTCGATGTCCACCGTGTGACTGCGATCATGTCATGGAGAGGTAGAACGGGGAGATGCTTTTGTAAACAAAGCATTTCCCCATTCTGCCTAGTGACAGGACAGAGATCACTGCTCTCTGTCATCGAGAGCAGTGATCGATGTCATGTGTGTTGTAGCCCCTCCCCACCCCACAGTTAGAATCACTCCCTAGGACACACTTAACCCCTTCATCGCCCCCTAGTGGTTAACCCCTTACAAGCCAGTGTCATTTACACAGTTATCAATGCATTTCTATAGCACTGATCGCTGTATAAATGCCAATGGTCCCAAAACAGTGTGAAAAATGTTCGATGTGTCCGTCATAATGTCGCAGTCCCGATAAAAATCTCAGATCGCCGCCATTACTAATTAAAAAAAAATTATAAAAAAAATGCCATAAAACTATCTCCTGTTTTGTTTGGGTGCAACGTCCCATGACCGTGCAATTGTCAGTTAAAGTGATGCAGTGCCGAATCGCAAAAAGTGCTCTGGTCAGGAAGGGGGCAAATCCTTCTGGGGCTGAATTGGTTAAGAACAAACAAAACAGACCAAGAAATCAAACTCATTGAACCTAAAATATATTAATATGGTTTAAAAATCCAATATAACAACTATTACTTCAAAATAGAAAAAGAAAAAGATATATTAGTTAACAAAAAAATAATATTTTATCAAGGCTTAAATCAAAACCATCCCATTTGTCCACTTAAATATCAAACCAAGCCCAAAAATAAAATAAAAAGGGGAAAAGAAAATACACATTAATTCTTTCTATCCCCAGTGACACCCAAGCATTCCTTATATGGAAACACTCACATTATAATTAATGGCCCCCATGGGCATTAGATTCTGTATACGGTTTGTCCAGCCACATTGCCCACACTTTATCGTATGTACTAGGACAACCCCTATTCATGTAAGTATCTCTATACAATTGGAGATTAATATTTATCAATTGTTTCCAGTATAGGAGCGTAGGAGGACAAGGTTTCTTCCAATGCAACTCAATGGCATTTATTGCTTAGAATAATGTTATATTAGCAAACACTCACTGTAGGAAGAATAGCCTCTACCAGACCCAGCAAGCAGACATTGAAACCGGTAAAGGAACAGAAGTGATAGAATTCAATAGATCCCCCACTTCCACCCAAAAAGTAACAATATATGGGCAAGTCCAGAAAATGTGTGCAAAATCCCCCTGAATTGCTCCACAATGCCAATACTTATAAGAACACACAGGATTTATCTTTTGAAGTCTGTGTGGCATAATATGTACCAATTTATATTGGATCATGCGGTCTCTCAAGGATACCAAAGATCGCAAAGGGAAATCCCACACACTCCTCCAATTCTCCATATCCAAATCTGGTGTATCTCGCACCCACCTAGCTTTAAGATCCTCTAATGGAAAAATAGAATTTAATGTGGGATGAGAATACAATCTCGTTTGGTTTTCTTTTAGCAAATATCTTTCAATATCCTATTTTGCAGTGTAATCATCACCTGGAGAGACTCTTTCCTTCCTTTCCTTCTTTCTCTCTTCAATCTCTTATTTTTTCATTATTATTGTTTCTATATCACATTTTTTATAATTATAACCAGCATGTTAAGTCGAACAGATAGTTTATTCTGCAGAACACTGAAGTTATCAGGGTATGATCTTATTTCCATACATTTGTTCTGTAGTGTTCTGTAGTGAAGATAAGTAATACCTATATACTCTCGTTACTATGGTATACCTGTTCTTTTTTTTTACTTCAAATTGCCCCCGCTTTGCCACAGCATGAACCCATATGGGGTGGTAAAGCGGTCTGGAGGCATGTCTATAATGTCTCTGGATATGATTCGAGGTTACTTGCTATAACCACATAACATTACCTTTTAGGCGTTTTTTTTTTCACCAGTGTTCGACTTATGTACGTTTTATATATACTGTAATACAGGGGGTTCCCGGGTTACAAACGAGATAGGGACTGTAGGTTTGTTCTTAAGTTGAATCTGTTTGTAAGTCGGAACAGGTACATTTTTTAAGTGTAGCTCCAGCCAAAAAATCTATTTTTAAGCTTTTTAGATAACATAGAGAAGGGTTATCACCCCTGTAAAATTTGTTTTGCTGTCTGTGCCCCTGTTCAGAAGATTTCACCTCACTTTCCGTCCCAATGACAATTTAATTTTGAAAATTTTGGGTTGTTAGGGAAACAAGGACTGGTGATAAAGCATCAGTGGAGACACCTTTTTCCCATATTAACCCTTACAGGAGTGAATTTCCCTTCCTAGGGGTGGATTTCCTCTCACTTCCTGTTGTCTCCCTCCGTTTGTAAGTAGGAGTCGTTTGTAAGTGGGATGTTTGTAAGTAGGGGACCCCCTGTATGAACTAAACCCATGCTGACATTTCAGCTTATTCCTTTTCAAGATACAACATGTATGCAAGTGAATATATGTGATATATACTGTTTTTATTTTTCTTGTATGTTCTTTATGGTTTCTGTTTTTTTTTTTTGTTTGTTTAAAAATAAAAATCTTTGAACAGAGAATACAATCTCGAGGTGGGCTTATCCAGATACTCAGACTTAAGCACTGATTCTAGAGTGGATTGTCTAATTATTAAACTATCCTGTGGAAACTGTGCATGAAAAGTATGAAGAAGCTGGAAGTAGCTAAATTGATGGGAACTCCAGCCACCGAGCACCAATATCTCAAGGGGCCTTTTTCCTGACTCTGATTACCAATATAAGAGCATTCTTTCTCCCACTAAACACCAATGTAGGTGGCATTTTTATTGCCAATCAGGACTAATGTAAGGGCAAGTCTTTCTCCCACTAAACACCAATCATAGGTGCTGCCACTAAATGCTAATGTAATCAGCATTCTTCTTGACACTGAACATCAATGTAAGAATGGGATGTGATGAAAAGTCTCTCAATATGGGGACAAAAACAAAAACAGTTTTAGGAAAATGGGGAAAGATTATACATTCCGAGAATGTTTTCATTGCTCTCTGTTCCTGTCCTGTTCTAGTGGCAACTTTACCTCCCATTTATTTTTTTTTAATATAAAGTTTATTTATTTTGAATAAAACACAGAAAAAAAACACAGAAAAAAAACAGCGGTACATTCTTGACAATTATTATCTATAACATGAGTGATATTTCCACAGCACAGTAGCTAACCGCAGATTGAGAGAGTTGTATCAACCGAGGGAGTACATTGCAACAAATAAGGTTCAACAGTGAAGCAAAGTGTATAAAAGGCACAGGAGGGAGTGGGGGTCCCCACCCCACAGTTAGAATCACTCCCTAGGACACACTTAACCCCTTCATCGCCCCCTAGTGGTTAACCCCTTACAAGCCAGTGTCATTTACACAGTTATCAATGCATTTCTATAGCACTGATCGCTGTATAAATGCCAATGGTCCCAAAACAGTGTGAAAAATGTTCGATGTGTCCGTCATAATGTCGCAGTCCCGATAAAAATCTCAGATCGCCGCCATTACTAATTAAAAAAAAATTATAAAAAAAATGCCATAAAACTATCTCCTGTTTTGTTTGGGTGCAACGTCCCATGACCGTGCAATTGTCAGTTAAAGTGATGCAGTGCCGAATCGCAAAAAGTGCTCTGGTCAGGAAGGGGGCAAATCCTTCTGGGGCTGAATTGGTTAAGAACAAACAAAACAGACCAAGAAATCAAACTCATTGAACCTAAAATATATTAATATGGTTTAAAAATCCAATATAACAACTATTACTTCAAAATAGAAAAAGAAAAAGATATATTAGTTAACAAAAAAATAATATTTTATCAAGGCTTAAATCAAAACCATCCCATTTGTCCACTTAAATATCAAACCAAGCCCAAAAATAAAATAAAAAGGGGAAAAGAAAATACACATTAATTCTTTCTATCCCCAGTGACACCCAAGCATTCCTTATATGGAAACACTCACATTATAATTAATGGCCCCCATGGGCATTAGATGCTGTATACGGTTTGTCCAGCCACATTGCCCACACTTTATCGTATGTACTAGGACAACCCCTATTCATGTAAGTATCTCTATACAATTGGAGATTAATATTTATCAATTGTTTCCAGTATAGGAGCGTAGGAGGACAAGGTTTCTTCCAATGCAACTCAATGGCATTTATTGCTTAGAATAATGTTATATTAGCAAACACTCACTGTAGGAAGAATAGCCTCTACCAGACCCAGCAAGCAGACATTGAAACCGGTAAAGGAACAGAAGTGATAGAATTCAATAGATCCCCCACTTCCACCCAAAAAGTAACAATATATGGGCAAGTCCAGAAAATGTGTGCAAAATCCCCCTGAATTGCTCCACAATGCCAATACTTATAAGAACACACAGGATTTATCTTTTGAAGTCTGTGTGGCATAATATGTACCAATTTATATTGGATCATGCGGTCTCTCAAGGATACCAAAGATCGCAAAGGGAAATCCCACACACTCCTCCAATTCTCCATATCCAAATCTGGTGTATCTCGCATCCACCTAGCTTTAAGATCCTCTAATGGAAAAATAGAATTTAATGTGGGATGAGAATACAATCTCGTTTGGTTTTCTTTTAGCAAATATCTTTCAATATCCTATTTTGCAGTGTAATCATCACCTGGAGAGACTCTTTCCTTCCTTTCCTTCTTTCTCTCTTCAATCTCTTATTTTTTCATTATTATTGTTTCTATATCACATTTTTTATAATTATAACCAGCATGTTAAGTCGAACAGATAGTTTATTCTGCAGAACACTGAAGTTATCAGGGTATGATCTTATTTCCATACATTTGTTCTGTAGTGTTCTGTAGTGAAGATAAGTAATACCTATATACTCTCGTTACTATGGTATACCTGTTCTTTTTTTTTACTTCAAATTGCCCCCGCTTTGCCACAGCATGAACCCATATGGGGTGGTAAAGCGGTCTGGAGGCATGTCTATAATGTCTCTGGATATGATTCGAGGTTACTTGCTATAACCACATAACATTACCTTTTAGGCGTTTTTTTTTCACCAGTGTTCGACTTATGTACGTTTTATATATACTGTAATACAGGGGGTTCCCGGGTTACAAACGAGATAGGGACTGTAGGTTTGTTCTTAAGTTGAATCTGTTTGTAAGTCGGAACAGGTACATTTTTTAAGTGTAGCTCCAGCCAAAAAATCTATTTTTAAGCTTTTTAGATAACATAGAGAAGGGTTATCACCCCTGTAAAATTTGTTTTGCTGTCTGTGCCCCTGTTCAGAAGATTTCACCTCACTTTCCGTCCCAATGACAATTTAATTTTGAAAATTTTGGGTTGTTAGGGAAACAAGGACTGGTGATAAAGCATCAGTGGAGACACCTTTTTCCCATATTAACCCTTACAGGAGTGAATTTCCCTTCCTAGGGGTGGATTTCCTCTCACTTCCTGTTGTCTCCCTCCGTTTGTAAGTAGGAGTCGTTTGTAAGTGGGATGTTTGTAAGTAGGGGACCCCCTGTATGAACTAAACCCATGCTGACATTTCAGCTTATTCCTTTTCAAGATACAACATGTATGCAAGTGAATATATGTGATATATACTGTTTTTATTTTTCTTGTATGTTCTTTATGGTTTCTGTTTTTTTTTTTTTTTGTTTGTTTAAAAATAAAAATCTTTGAACAGAGAATACAATCTCGAGGTGGGCTTATCCAGATACTCAGACTTAAGCACTGATTCTAGAGTGGATTGTCTAATTATTAAACTATCCTGTGGAAACTGTGCATGAAAAGTATGAAGAAGCTGGAAGTAGCTAAATTGATGGGAACTCCAGCCACCGAGCACCAATATCTCAAGGGGCCTTTTTCCTGACTCTGATTACCAATATAAGAGCATTCTTTCTCCCACTAAACACCAATGTAGGTGGCATTTTTATTGCCAATCAGGACTAATGTAAGGGCAAGTCTTTCTCCCACTAAACACCAATCATAGGTGCTGCCACTAAATGCTAATGTAATCAGCATTCTTCTTGACACTGAACATCAATGTAAGAATGGGATGTGATGAAAAGTCTCTCAATATGGGGACAAAAACAAAAACAGTTTTAGGAAAATGGGGAAAGATTATACATTCCGAGAATGTTTTCATTGCTCTCTGTTCCTGTCCTGTTCTAGTGGCAACTTTACCTCCCATTTATTTTTTTTTTAATATAAAGTTTATTTATTTTGAATAAAACACAGAAAAAAAACAGCGGTACATTCTTGACAATTATTATCTATAACATGAGTGATATTTCCACAGCACAGTAGCTAACCGCAGATTGAGAGAGTTGTATCAACCGAGGGAGTACATTGCAACAAATAAGGTTCAACAGTGAAGCAAAGTGTATAAAAGGCACAGGAGGGAGTGGGGGTACAAACCCATGGGCTAGAGAAACTGGAGTTATGGGCCCAAACCCGACATTAGCTGTATCAAATAGAATTAGGGGCGAGGGCCCAAGTTCCTATGATGATACGAACATTGGGGGGGGATTTCGAGTCCACTCTACTAGTGAAATCGTAGTCACACCTCGACCAGTCACATAATTTCCTCAACCCTTAATCCAGAGTAAGTCGCCTCTCCTGGATCCACGCTCCCCAGATCTTGTCAAATTTCTTAGGGCAATTACGTCCTAGGTAGGTTCATTTGTATAGTGCAGTGATGGCGAACCTTTACACTCCTGATGTTTTGGAACTACATTTCCCATGATGCTCCACTACACTGCAGAGTGCATGAGCATCATGGGAAATGTAGTTCCAAAGCATCTGGGGTGCCAAGGTTCGCCATCACTGGTATAGTGGTAAGGCTGCGTCTACTAGGGCTGTACCTCCCATTTTAGTACCATTGTCAGAGGGACATGAGTTCACAAACAGAAATATTAACTCTTCCCTACTTCATCCAAAACTAGAGAAAATATAATTTTGGTTAAACTTATGAATGATACACACGTATATAATTTGTTAATATTCCTTGGCATATCATGCGATTGAGTAGGAAATCATAAGAAACAGAAAACTGATTCCCCCCCTTGATGCAAACTAAATTTGATTTGGTTCTATGTGTAAGCTCTACCGTAGACTCTATAAAACTGCTACATCTTAGGCCTCATGTACACTGCTGCTGGTAAACGGACGTTTAGGAGCAGTTGGGTTTTTTTTTTCAGCTGCCCCTGAACTCTCCTCTATGTTATCTTATCAGTAAATGTACACAGGGTCGTTTCTAGTCGTTTCTTGGCAGTTGAGTTTAGAAGCATTTTTTGGAAAGCAAAAAAAATGCATTCACAACGGATGTTCAGAGGCATTTGAAACACCAAATGCCTGTAACAACCTATAAACACGTGTCAATGTGGTAACTCGTGTTTAGCAGCATTTCATTTACAGGCATAATTAATGAAGATACATTTTTGACTATTTAAAAAAAAAAAAACGCTTCTAAACGCAAACGTGGCTAAACGCGACATTTATTATCTGTTAAGTTAAATAGTTTAGGAGAGGTTGTAAATCGTTCCGTGTACATTAAGCCTTAAATGTTAATTCTTAAAGTTGAACTAAACCCTCCTATCCTTTTTCAGCTAAGGAAGCTGCCATCTTAGCCTCTGTTTGATCTGCAGTGTCCATGGCACATGCAATCAGTTACAACACCAGCCATTTTGATGGCATTTTAGTTGACAGTGCAAGCAACTAGACATGTGCGGTTCATTTAGTTTCAAATTAAAATTCGGACAAATTTTCATTTTTCGTAGATTCGGATGTATCCGAATTTCCAAATTAAAATAGTACCGAATTTAAACCAATCCGAACTAAGGAAAAAAATTTCAGATGGAATTCGAATTCAAATCGTTTTAGAATACTTTTCGAGCAGTTTTCTAATTCGAAAAGTTTTCGAATTCGCATAGTTTACCAATTTCCAAAGAGAATTTATTCTCTTTATAAATTGGAAAACTAAAAACTTTTCAAATTCGAAAACTATTTGAATTTGATTCGAAAACGTTTAACATCGATTCGAATTTAAAAAAATTTGAATCGATTCAAAAACTAATAAACTAAACTAATTCCAAAAATGAATTAAACAAATGTAACTAAACAAATGTATGTAAATAATGAATCAAAACGAAACAAAACAATTTGTTTTGTTATGCACATGTCTACAAGCAACTGTAACCATTAACATTATCATTCATTGCCAGTGGCACATGCACATTGTTGAGAAACTAAGTGTACAGTGAAATCAGAGTAAGCTAATTTAGTGCAGAAGAACAGGCCGCACAATGATATAAGACTGAAGTTATAGCTGAAGCTTGACTTTAAAGTAGATGTAAGCCCACTCTGATGCCGCGTACACATGATCGGAATTCTCATCGGAAAAGCCTTGGATGGTTTTTCTGACGGAATTCCGCTCAAGCTTGTGTTGCCTACTCACGGTCACACCAAATTCCGACCGCCAAGAACGTGGTGACGTACAACACTACGACGAGCCGCAAAAATTAAGTTCAATGCTTCCGAGCATGGGTCTAATTGTTTCCGAGCATGAGTCAGGATTTTGCGAATCGGAATTGCCACAGGCGATCGGAATTTCCAATAGAAACTTTTTCCGTCTGAGAAATTGAGAACATGCTCTCAATTTTTGGCTGCCTGAAATTCCGCCAGGAAAAGTCAGATAGAGCATACACACGGTTGCATTTTTCAACCAAAAGCTCACATCGGTCTTTTGCTGGCGGAATTTCCGATCGTTTGTATGCAGCATTATCCTTTCTAAACTACTGCCATAGTGGTTATCTATAAAGATATACATGCCTCCTGCATGTATCCTTACCTGTCAAATGTTTCCCCTCTGTCTGTTATGAGACCCGAAAAACTGCAGATTCTGTGTGTGGGTCTGTTGTCCGGAGCTCAGTGGGTGGAGTTGTGATGTCAGTAGACTCCCTGCCCACCTCTACACTCCCCTTGTCAACATGAATTTTCTCCTGTGTATTTCTTACACTGAACTTTTGCTATGATCACTAATATTCAGTCAAAACCCAGAAAAGTCACCACATGACTTCAGCATGCCCAATCATACTAAGGTGTGGAGCAGCCAATCCTGGGAGAGCTGGAGAAAAAAGGGGGAGGGGATCTGAAGAGAATGTCTCTCTCAGGCTCATGCATTAGATATGCAAATCACATGTCACTCACAGCAAGGGGGAGAAACAGACTCCTATTTCTCTGTCTGTCTGTTTTTATCTCACTGAAAAAACATAAGAGGACTCCCCAGAGCTGGATTAACTCTTCGTGACAAGACTGGGCACAGATGACATTAAATCCTATACTGTACAAGGTGCAAGCCTTAATTACATTTTTCTTTTTTTCTGGTTTACATCCACTTTAAGATTTAAAAAAATTATGACCTGTAAGCCAGCATTTTTTTTGGTTCTGGATAGGGTATATAAGCAGGGCCGTACTTACCATTGGGCTTGACTGGGCTCAATGAGATACATAGCCGAGTGTACTCGGCTCGGCTCTGCTCACAGTCACGCCCAGTCCCTATGATGGACATAACACAGGGACTGGGTGTGACTATGAGGCGAGCCCAGTACACTGAGGACCCGAGAGCCACAAGAGCCGCTGAGAGGACCCGAGAGTTGCCGAGATAGAGGACTCTGTATCTCAGCTGCGCCATTTTTAAACTTCAAGACTGCAATGATAAGGCTGCAAATGACACTGGGGCAAGGCTACACTGACAAGGAGGCAAATGACACTGGGGCAAGGCTGCAAATGACAAGGCTACACTGACAAGGCTGCAAATGACACTGACAAGGCTGCAATGACACTGGACAAGGCTGCGGATGGACACTGATAAGGCTGCATTGATGGGCATTTAAATGTAAGTTTTTTTCTTAAACTTCCCTCCTAAAAGTTTTTTCCCTTAAAATTCCCTCCTAAACTTGGGGTGCGTGTTATACGCCGGTAATGTATAGAAGGTAGGGCTCGAAAGTGACTCAAGCCCAGGGGCCCCCACCACCCTAAGTCCTGTCCTGTATATAGGTGTTAAAACCCAGGACAGCTCTTTGTTTGATGTCTGTGTCCATGACTGTCTTGACCCTCTTGTTTGCCCTGGTGACCATTGTTATCAGAAAAGAGTGATGGCAATTGGCAAACCAAACATATTACAAACAAACAAGAAATTCCCCGCACATTTACCCTGCAAACAAGCTAAATTGACCCTGTCTAACAATTCATTTTAATAACAGAGAATTACGTTGCACACTGTTGCAAATGTGGAAGCCACAGCGCCCATGTCAAGGCTCCTCTGTATACTGTGGTCCTAACTCTAAATTTATAAGAGTCTCCAAGTTGGAGCATATATAGCAGTGGATACATTAAGGGCAGTCTTGCCAGGAGGGAGACCACTCCTTAAATGCATACGGACACAGGAGGCTGAATCTACCGTTGTTTGGTGTTGATGGTGAAAACTCCCTGCGAGGGAAACCCTGTGATTTTGTTTTCTGGCACTTTGAACTTTCTTTAATAAAAGACAATTGCTGGCATGGACTGTACTCCAGCGGGAGCTACACTTGAGCTACAGTATACAACCCCAAACTTTACAATATGCTCCAACTTGGAGACTCTCAAATCTATAGAGTTAAGAATACAGTATTCAGAAGTGCCTTGATGTGGTCGTGGGTACTGTGGCTTCCACATATATTTGCAAATGTTTACAACGCAACCCTTTGACGTGAATTGTTAGACAGGGTCAATTTGGTTTGTTTGCAGGCAAGCTGTGAATTTTTTCTGTTTGTGATGTGTGTTGCCCTTCTATGTGTACCTTACTGCAAAGGCTCATTATAAAATTGGGGTGGTTGCCATCTTTTTTTTATAAATCAAACATTTTACATTTTACATTTGTAATAGAAATTGAATAGAAATTGAAATAATGTGAAAATCTTCCACTTTATGGGTACATGGGGACACCAGTTCTAAGAAGGAGTTTAACCTGATGAGGGTTTTAACCATTCCCTAGTCCAACCTTTCTCAACCAAGGTTCTGTGGAAATCTAGGGTTCCTCCAGGGGTTTCTAGGGGCTCTTTGCGCAAGGAGCAATGCCTTTCAGGTAAGTAACCACTGAACCCAATATTCTTTTTAGCTATCTTGAAAGGGGCAATTTTTCCCACTGATCACAAAATTAAGGCAAATTCTTTCCACTGACCATCATGCTAATGTACCGTGAGCTGTAATTGTTTGCAGGAGTTCCTTCAAGCGGAGTTCCACCCAAAAGTAGAACTTCCGCTTATCAGATCCCCCCCCCTCCGGTGCCACATTTGGCACCTTTTTGGGGGGGAGGGGGGATGGGTACCTGTTTTTTACAGTTACCCTGTCCCCACTTCCGGGAGACCAGGCCGTGGCTAATTACGCCAGCAGTTCGGCCCACCCTTCTCCCTCCCTTTCTTCCGGGCCAGTGAGGGAGCTCAGCGTGCTTCACGCATGGGCAGTAGTTACCCGGTCATAAAGGCGAAAAGCCACACTATCAGGTTCACTTACCCGCAATGTCAGCGGCAGCACCCAACCAGCCGATGTAAACCTTGACTGCAGTGCTGACATCGCTGGACTCCAGGACAGGGAAATGTCCTAATGTTAAAAGTCGGCAGCTGCAGTATGTGTAGCTGCTGATTTTTTTATTTTTAAAGGGCCAGGAGGAACTTAGCTTTAAGGCCTCATGCACACTGGATGTTAAAATAACATTATAAAAGCGCCAGTAGCTTTGCAGTGAGTTTTTCAACTTTTTTCAACTTTTTTGCAATAGCGTTTTTTAGCCTTTTTTTTTTTGAAGAAGAAAATGTTTATTTTATTTTTTTCAATGGATCAAAAATGCTGGTGAGCGACATTTTGGAGCGTTTATCGACGTTTATCAGCATTTATCAGCATTAGAATGTTTTTACAGCTGAAAAACGTCTCTCAGAACCCATTAGTTTTGGGGTTTTTTTTACTGCTCAAAAACGCCACTGCCCAAAACTGCTGATAACAGCCTATGTGTGCATGGACACATAGGATAACATGAGAGTTTAATGACTGTAGAAAAAAACATCTACTGCCAAAAACAGCTGCTGTAAAAATGTCCAGTGTGCATGAGGCCTAAGAAAGGAAAGTTATTTTAAGGGTTTGTCCATGTTAAAAAGGTTGGGAAAAGTTCCCCTAGTCTATCCAAATCATAAAAATCAGTTTTGGCTTGAGCTGTACGTTAAACTTCTGTTACATGTTTCTTTAGATAAATACAGAAACTACGATGATGATTAGTTTAACCGCTTCCCGACCGGTGCACGACGATATACGTCGGCAGAATGGCACGGGCAGGCAGGAGGGCGTATATATACGTCCCTTTTAAATGCCTGCCGTGCCATCGGGAGTGCGCCGGTCGGGACCCCCGTGAGTCCGGTTGCGGGTCCTGCGGGCTCGATCGCCGCGGGGACACCCGCGATCGTCTCACGGGAAGGCTGAACGGGGAGATGCGGAAATAAACAGCATCTCCCCGTTCTGCCTAGCAACTAGCGACGCTAGTGATGCTGATCTCTCATTCACTAGCTGACAGCCACGCCCCCCCACAGTAAGAAACACACCCCTAGGCATACTTAACCCCTACACTGCCACCCCCTGGTTAACCCCTTCACTGCCAGTGTCATTTATACAGGAATCAATGCATTTAAATAGCATTGATTGCTGTATAAATGACAATGGTCCCAAAAATGTGTCAAAAATGTCCGATGTGTCCGCCATAATGTCGCAGTCACAATAAAAATCGCTGATCGCCGCCATTACTAGTAAAAAAAAATATTAATAAAAATTCTATAAAACTATCCCCTATTTTGTAAACGCTATAACTTTTGCGCAAACCAATCAATAATCGCTAATCGTGATTTTTTTTTACCAAAAAATATGTAGAAGAATACGTATCGGCCTAAACTGAGGAAAAAAAATATTTTTTATATATTTTTTGGGGATATTTATTATAGCAAAAAGCAAAAAATATTGCATTTTTTTCAAAATTGTCGCTCTATTTTTGTTCATAGCGCAAAAAATAAAAACCGCAGGGGCGATCAAATACCACCAAAAGAAAGCTCTATTTGTGTGAAAAAATGGACGCCAATTTTGTTTGGGAGCCACGTCGTATGACCGAGCAATTGTCAGTTAAAGCGACGCAGTGCCGAATCGCAAGAAGGGGCCTGGTCCTTTGGCTGCAAATTGGTCCGGTCTGTATGTGGTTAATGCAGTGATGGGGAACCTTGGCACCCCAGATGTTTTGGAACTAGATTTCCCATGATGCTCAACTACACTGCAGAGTGCATGAGCATCATGGGAAATGTAGTTCGTAAATATCTGGGGTGCCAAGGTTCGACATCACTTGTCTAATGTATCGATTTGAAAGTCAGTGATGGCAGGTTTTTTTCCACGACTGTAAAAATAAATTAGCTGTCTTTTGGTGATAATTAGTTAAGAGTATAATTTTATCAGAAGGCAAATTCCAAACACCAGAATGAATTATTAAGTGAAAAGAAATGATTTATTTTTGCATCTCAGAGCCTGTTTAACACCTTAAAATATTTTTTTCAGAAGATAATTAGCTTCTTGAAGATAGCACATTTCTACATCCTGATAAGACTTGGTTCAGTTCCTGCCATCTACTGCAATTGAATAAATTCAGAGAATACTTTTCATGTAATTTTATGTGAAGATCCTGAAAAAAAAGTTAAATATATTTGGTTGATGAACTCTCACAGTATATTATAATATTTGATTTACATAAATGAAGGGGGAGAGGTTGACATTTATTTAAAAAGTGTATTATAAAACAAATGAAAAATAAATGAAAAATAAATCAACCGCCCACTCACTCGTTATTTTATTTGCTAGATCCATGACTAATTGTTGTTTTTAACAAACAATAGCATTTTGTATAATACTGATTTGTAACTTTGTGCTTATCCTTATATTTTAATAAAGAAGTATTGAAACAAAACTTGTAAAAATTTAAAATAATATACTTTTTGAGTACAGCAATGTTTTTATATTAGGAAGTTACATGAGCTTAGCTGACACATTATGAAGGCATTATGAAGGCTGTTTTTTATCTAAGATGCCAATTAAAAAAAAAACAAAAAAAAACATTGGACATCTATGGCTCAAAATCAGGAATTAACTGCTTCCCATCCGGCCATAACACATAAATGGGAGGACGGGAGCAGTGCTCAAGCGGGTTGACGTACCCGTACATCAGTCAGCATCAGAGGCGCAGCTCACAATGCGTGCACCTTGGAGCCCGGGTCACATCGGTTCTCTCTCCTTTCACAGAGATTGAGGAGAGGAGAAATAACAAGTACAGAAGCCTGTGAGTGTACTCTGCCTGTCACACTGCATGTGCATTCACAAACAACAGTGCAAGCCTGCCCAGTGTCCCTCCCTGGTCACAAGCTCCCAGAGTAATGCAAATACACAGTGCAGCCAGCCCCCCCTCCCCCCGTCACCTGTCACACCTGTCCCAGTGTGACCAGTGCTGCCAGTAACACTGCCAAAGCTCATACAAGGGTTTTGATCACCTACATATGCCATACCAGCATCCTAATCACCATCATATACCATACCAATGTCCTGATCACCGCCGTATGCCATACCAGCTTCCTGATCACTGTCATATTCCATACCAGCATTCTGATCACGGCCATACCTCATACCAACATCCTGATTACCACCATACCCCCATACCAGCACCCTGCTCATCACCATATGCCATACCAGAATCCAGATCACAACCATACCTCATACCAGCATCCTGATCACTGCCATATGCCATACCAGCATCCTGATCATTGCCAAACACCATACCAGAATTCTGATTACATCCATACCCCATACCAGTGTCCATCACTGCCATACACCATACCAATGTCCTTATAACTGCCATACCTCATGCCAGCATCCTGATCATAGCCATAGCCCATACCAGTGCCCTGATCACAGCAATGCCAGTACCCTGATCATAGCCATACCAGTGTCCTGATCACTGTCATACCAGGACCAGTGTCAACAGAGCCAGTTCCCCCAATTGTTTCCACTGTTCTGTTTCTCCAGGGGCTCCAAATATGTGATAGGTAGTCAGGAATTTAGATGGGCAATTTATGGGCCTAGAAAGCCTTTCCATGTTTTCCAAAAACGTGTCAAAAAAATTTAATTTTCAAAAGACTCATTATGTCTCTTAGAAAATGTAGAGTTTTTTCTTTCCAAAATGTGGTACATTTGTGAGTGTTTCCAGTGTCCTGTGCTCCAGAGCTTCCAAAAATGTGATCGATAGTCAGAAAATTAGATGAATAATTTTATATCCTTAGAACAACTTAACGTGCTTCTTGGATGTCGAGACCCTCAGTTTGGCTAGGCTGTGAAAGAGTCTCACACTTGTGGTCTCCCCATAGGAGTAGCAGAATGTGTTTTGGGGTGTAATTATAACTATGCCCATGCTGTGTGTGGGAAATATCTTTTTAAATTGGCAACTTTGTGTAAAAAAATCTTTTAATTTTCTTTCCGCATTTTCCAAAAACTTGTGGCAAAAAATTAAGTCTTCAAAAGACTTACTATGTCTCTTAAAAAATACCTTGGGGTATTTACTTTTCAAAATGGGGCCATTTTGTGGGTGTTTGTACTGTCCTGGTGCTCCAGGGCTTCCAAAAATGTGATTGGTTGTAAAGAAATTAGATGTGAAATCGAAATATTATAGTAGCAGAATCATAGGTGTGCACATACTATTGCATTAGGGTGTGCACCCCAAAGCTCAAACACACATGCGTGTGTGTGTGTGTATGTATATATGTATATATATATATATATATATATATATATATATATATATATATATATATATATATATATATATATATATATATATAAAAAAAAAAAAAAAATATATATATATATATATATTATATATATATATATAGACGGACACATACATATAAATGTAAACAAACATTTTAAAATGAGGACAGTGTCAGTAGAACAGTGGATGGTTGTCAGTAGGGCTGTGGGCAGTGTCAGTAGTTTTACTTTTGTTTATTTTTTTATTCTTTTACAGTATTTATTATTTACAATTCTTTTAGAAGCCCCACTGGGGGCTTTGGTGAAATATCATGGGTCTAAACAGACCCCTGAGGTCAAACTTTTGAGACAGAGAAAGAGGCTGAGGACAGAGGTTTCCCAGTCCATTTCTCTGCAGGCGCACTGGACAGTGAATGGACAGTGAATGAGTAGGAAATTCTCTGTACTGAGCCCCTTCCTGTTCATTTACAAATTGAAGCCTAGTAAAAACAGTTTAACCGTAGATCTGTACCAATCACTCACTGTGCTCATTCAGAAAACGGCCGGTAAACGGTAAACGGCCGGTAAATGACACCAGCTCAGACAGCAGGGGGAATATATGGTGCTCGGGGTGATTAGGGTGTGCCCTGGCATGCCCCCTGCACATGCCCATGTGCAGAATGTGTTTTGGACTGTATGTCTAAGTATGTCTATGCTGTTTTTTTTTTTGTTTCTTTTTTTAATATCTTATTAATTGACAACTTTGTGTTAAAAAAAATAAAAAAAAAATACATTTTAATTTTTCTTTCCTACATTTTCAAAAGACTCATTATGCCTTTCAGAAAATACCTTGGAGTGTTTACTTTCCTAAATTGGATCATTATGTGGGTGTTTCCACTTTTCTGGTGCTCCAGGGCCAAAAATGTGATGGATAGTCAGGAAATTTGATGCGTAATTTATGCAAGTTGCTCCTTGGATTTTGGACCCCTCTACGCATCTAGGCTGTCTAGGGTTTTATTTCCTCTTTATTTCCCTACAAAGGTAAAGCATAATGGTAATCGCATAGTAGCCCATTATGTGTCACTTTCCTGAAACCAAAGACCGCAATGTCACCGTTGACCCCACTAGCAGGGAGCATCCATCTTCGCCCTCTTCCTTCTGGGGGCCGCAAACTCTGGCTCTGTGACTGGCCGGTGTCGCGTTACATCACTCCCACGCATGCGCGCTGGAGCCGCCAGTCATGGCATGACCCCTATTAGAAACGGCACGATGTACCCTTTCTCAAATGCGCATGTGCCGTAGTAGTCGGCGCTCGGGTCTTTGGTAAATATCTCCTAATCCGTGGAGGTTTAGGAGATATTTCAAGTACCTACAGGTAATCCTTAATATAGGCTTACCTGTAGGTAAAAATGTTTGTACAGGGTGTACAACTACTTTAACCATTGTTACAAGGACTGAAAATAAGAGAAAATCAAAAATTATGACTTGTCACCAGAATAGAGATAGAAAGGAAATCTTCCAATCGGGGGACCTGTTCAGGTGACATCTAACGGCTAGTTTACACTTACTTCAAAATATGGCTTCGGACAGGCTTTTTTAAAGCTCTCTGAATGCCAGTCAAAGCTCCTGTCACTAAATAAAATGGTTAGCTTACAGTCCTGTTTACACCTTGCTTTTGCTTGGGGCTTCGATGAGGCTTTCGATGAGGTTTCGGTGGGGCTTCGATGAGGATTTGGTGGAGCATCGATCGGGCTTCGATGAGCCTTTGGTGGGGCTTCGATGAGGCTTTGGTGGGGCTTCAGTGAGGCTTCAAGTGAGCTTTGCCATAGACTTCTATGGAGGCTTTGAAGATGCTTTGAAGCCCCAAGCTACATGGGGTATCATTTTTGAAGTAACGCCAAACCAAAGGAAAGCAAAAGCAAGGTGTAAACAGGACTGTAAGCTAACCATTTTATTTAGTGACAGGAGCTTTGACTAGTGTTCAGAGAGCTTTAACAAAGCCTGTCCGAAGCCTTGTTTTGAAGCAAGTGTAAACTAGCCGTTAATGTGTGTTGAAGCCGAAGCAAGTATAAATGAGCCCTTTTGTGTTTCCTTCACACTAAATAGTTTTTCTCTTACTTCCTGTTGTGTCTATGGGACAAATGTTAAGGGAAATCTCCCCAATGGCATAAAGGCAACACAAAAAAAATAAACAATGGGGTTATAAAGTCATTCTAAAGGTTGGATTTTTTTCTTTAATAACAAATATGTTATAATTACCTGCTCTGTGCAATGGTTTTGCACAGATCAGCCCTGATCCTCTTTCTTTTGGGTCCCCCTCTGGCGCTCCTGGCTCCGTCTCCCCGCTGAGTGCACCCAATCGCAAGCCTCTTGCTATGGGTGCACTCAAGCGGGCTCGCTCCTGGGCCGTGCTCCTGTGAATGGACATTGTCTTTTCATACACAGATCGTGGCATATTTAGGGGTTTAGGGAAGGCAGCTTTTTTTTTTTTATTAAGGAAATCCTGAACTTGCTCTTTATTGTTACCATAGGTGTGTGCAGCCTGTTGCATTAGGATGTGCACCCCAAAGCTCAAACACACGTGTGTCTTTCTCTGCAGCCTCAGCCGCACTGGACAAGGAATGAATGGGAAGTGCTCTGTGCTGAGCGGCTTCCTGTTCCTTCACAAACTGAAGCACAGTAAACAGTTTACTATGCTTTAGTTATAAATGAACAAGTGAGTGAGTTCACTGTGTTCAGTTAGAAAAGGAAGGTTCTGGTAAATTACATATTTACTAGCCCCTTGCCCCACTCTCCATCCTGAAACATCTGCCTGCAGCAGCGGGGGTGGGGGAGCGAAGGGAACCCTGCAGTGCTATGGGGTGGGGGGGCCAACACGGGGGGAGCCCAAGTAGTTGGGGGTATCGTCACCGCACGTAGTGATTATGGTGTGCCCAGGCACACCTGGCGCACCCTTGTGCATGCCTATGATTGTTAATAATAACCACATAAGTGTGCTTGAGTGCGGTCCACATACAATATAGTTTGTAATGATAATTTTACACAGAGGCAGTTATTTTTTCTCATTACATATGATACCGGTGTTTCCTAATTGTGCCTGGCTGATTCACTTCTCTCAGTAGCTCTCTGCCATACTGGGTCTATATAATTCAAAACAGGAGATTCTTTGCCATCTATTTGTGAAACACCCACAGTGCTCATCGGCAGGCTGAGATCTAAGATGTGGGTCATACAATGGGGCAGAGCAATAATGAGATTGGATAATGCGAGGATGTATGCCAAAAACTAATGCGAAGCGTGAGTTTTAATGATAGGTCCACTTTAATCATTTTATAATAAAAAGTCACTGTCATCATTATTATTTTTATGTAGGAACCAAACGATGACATTTGTGTGAGCCAAAAGTGATAAATGTGGAAACAAGGGCCGAACTGTTTTCTTCGCCGGGACCTTTGCCGTCTACGTTTTTCCACGGCAAACAGCAAATAGCATATGCTGTATACTAATAATGACAAGCTTTGTTTAGCGTCTACATAGTATGAGCTCATTAGTAGCTAGATAACATAAGAATTTTAATACAGATTTGTGAGTCAGTCTGGAAAGACTGTTTTTTAACTGTGATCACTTTGTTTTCTATACTTGTGGGAACCAGAGGTGGCACGGGCAGTGCTGCTTTTATAAGAGGGCAAAAGGGTCAACTGCCCTGGGCTCCCTGACAGAAGGGACCCCCTTTTATATAAAAGAAGTGTATATAGTTTTTGGCTTTTCTGCTTAACAGAGAAGCAGACAGGCAAATTTAGGTGACGTCTGCTTAATAGAGAGCAGTGATTGATTAGTGAGGTCTGCTCAGTGTGCTCTGGTGCTGCTCATGCTGTCTTGATGTTTCACACTGATCCAAGCAAGAAGACATATTGGACAGTGGGAGGAGACCTAGATGTGGAAGCATGGATGTAGATACAGCCCTGGCCAATTAGAAGGGGATGTGCCCCAAGGAATGCTGGGTGCCTGTATTTAAGTCTGTGGAGCACATGGGCTCGGGGTTCCAGTCCAGCCCACCTCTAAGGAGAGAGGTTCAGGTGGGGAGGAGGCTGCTGCATAGTTGCCAACAGTCCAGAATTTCCCGAAATTTCACAGGAAATTGGTGTTTTCACATTTTTTTGAATTGTCTCCGCCGCCATTTTACAGAAGACCAGCTCTTGTGAGGAAGAAATAAGAGGCCCGGGTGACTGCTTAATTTCTATTGGCAGCTGCTTTCATTGCCACCCAGGCTCCACCTATTTTTCTTCTCTTAGGCCTCCAGAGCTGGTCTTCTGTAAATGGCGCAGAGACTGAATCACTGATACAGAGCAGCATGGACTAGCTGCAACTGTGGTGACAAAATGCGCTGTATCTTGGAGACAAGCTGTATCTGTGGTGACAAGTGCCACACTGTATCTGTGGTGACATGTGGCAATCTGTATCTGTGATGACAAACTGTATCTGTGGTGACAAGTGCCACGCTGTATCTGTGGTGACAAGTGACACACTGCATCTGTGGTGACAACTGAGCCAAGCTGCATCTGGTAGCAGGTGACGTGGCAAGTGACACACTCAGGGTTCCCACTGATTCTGCATTATGGTGAGTTGAACTATTTCATTTTATATTACAATGTAATAATAGAAATAATGCACTTCAAGCATCCTGACACCATAACAACCATGGTGCCATGATGATTGAAGCGCCATCACCAGGTGTTTGGAGTACCTTTATCTGCTTTATCTACCTTCTTTCTTTTCTTTTTCTCTCCTTATTCCCTCCCTATCTCTTTCTCTTTCTTTCTTTCTCCGTTTCTTTCTCCCTCCATCCCTCTCCTCCTTCTCCCCATCCCTCTCCTCCTTCTCCGCCCATCCCTCTTTAATCTCAGGGTCTAACCACACACCCTTTAAGCCACTCCCAATATTTAGTTTAGACCATGCCCCTTTTCCCCGCATGCCACATTTTTTCACCCCCCGCTACACCACGCCTACAAATGAATGCCCTGCCCCTAAATATCATAAGACAAAAAAGTGTCCCTATACATTTTTTGAGAATGTTGGCAACAATGCTGCTGCCTCTCCCCAGCATAGGCTGCCAAGCAGCCTCAGGTGACTGACCTGAGGGCCTGAAGTCTTGAAACTTTCAACTCTTTCCAACTTCCAAACAACACTCTATACCATTGACATCAGTCCAGATCCATAGACATCCCAGTGTACCCAGGGTTCCTGTACAAGCTGACTGAGGGAGGATGTCTATGGATCTGGTCTGATGTCACTGGTATAAAGTGTCGCTTGGTAGTTGGAAGGAGGCTACCAGCTGTCCCTGGACATATTGTGAGTACAGACCCCTGAAGGGATCCCTGAAGCTGTGTGTGTTGCTGAAATCCCCCTCTGGTCCTAGAATTCAGCATACTGAGTGTGTGAGCTAAAGTGGACACAGAGTGGACTAGCAGAGCTCCATGCTAGACTACCGCACTGGCTGCTCTTTAGTTGTGCATTCCCCACACAACCTGTGTCCTCTGCCGCTCCTCCAGGTCCCCCTCTCCTGCTCCATGCAGTGCTGCTCGGTCCGGTGTCTGTCCTCCCCAGTCCAGCCCCCTGAGTCGGGCTCACACTGCACTGCATGCTTCTCCCGGGCAAACAAACTTTAAGCACACAGATGCAGTGCAGCCCTATGAGAGCCGGCTACCCAAAGGACACCGCAGGCTTGTCTGCCAGCACCCCCCCCTCCTCCCCGTCATACACAGATGTTGACAGGTCTTTCTGGGAGATATGTCCCCTAGAGGACAGGGACCCCATCTCCCCTGGGGACAAGGACCCCATCTCCTCTGGGGACAGAGCCAACTTCTCCCCAGAGGACAGGGACCTAATTTCCCATGAGGACAGGGACCCCATTTTCCATGGGGACAGGGACCCCTTCTCACCTGAGGACAGAGACCCCTTCTCACCTGAGGACAGGGACCCCTTCTCACCTGGGGACAGGGACCCCATCTCCAATGGGACCCCATCTCCAATGGGACCCCATCTCCCCTGGGAACAGGGCCCACTTCTCCCCAGAGGACAGGGACCCCATTTCCCTTGGGGGCAGGAACCCCTTCTCACATGGGGACAGGGACCCCATCTCCCCCTAAGGACAGGGACCCCATTTCCCCTGGGGACAGGGCCCATTTCTCCCTAAAGGACAGGGACCCCATTTCCCTTGGGGACAAGGACCCCATCTCCTCTGGGGACAGAGCCAACTTCTCCCCAGAGGACAGGGACCTAATTTCCCATGAGGACAGGGACCCCATTTTCCATGGGGACAGGGACCCCTTCTCACCTGAGGACAGAGACCCCTTCTCACCTGAGGACAGGGACCCCTTCTCACCTGGGGACAGGGACCCCATCTCCAATGGGACCCCATCTCCCCTGGGAACAGGGCCCACTTCTCCCCAGAGGACAGGGGCCCCATTTCCCTTGGGGGCAGGAACCCCTTCTCACATGGGGACAGGGACCCCATCTCCCCCTAAGGACAGGGACCCCATTTCCCCTGGGGACAGGACCCACTTCTCCCCAGAGGACAGGGACCCCATTTTCCTTGGGGACAAGGACCCCTTCTCACCTGAGGACAAGGACCTCATCTCCCCTAAGGTCAGGGACCCCATCTCCCCTGGGGACATTTCCCACTTCTCCCCAGAGGACAGGCCCCATTTCCCTTAGGGACAGGGACTCCCACTTACGTGGGGACAGGGACCCCATCTCCCTAAGGACAAGGACCCAATCTCTCCTGGGGACAGGGCCCACTTCTCCCCAGAGGACAGGGTCCCAATTTCCCTTTCCCTTCTTCCTCTTTGTCTCAAAGGTGTAACATCATAGGTCTATTTAGACCTCTGATATCTCACCAAAGTTCCCCAACGGGACTCCTAAAAAATTGTAAAAAAAATAATAAAAAAAACTGCTGATACCAGTGGTGGAACTACAGGGCTCACAAAAGTCGTACCTGTGACCGAGCCCTGGAGTTCCACCACCGTACTCGGAGGGAAGGGCCTGGTTTCTTGCACCAGGGCCCTGAAGGTTCTAGCTACACCACTGAGTGGACACTAGCTAGTGTCTTGAAGAAACAGAGTCCTCTGAGTCCCTTCTGCTACAAAGGGACTTGTTCTTCCATACAAATGCTGTATGGTTCAGCAGTAGGGATGAGCCGAACACCCTCTTGTTTGGTTCGCAGTAGAACATGCGAACAGGCAAAAAATTTGGCAGAACACACGAACACCATTAAAGTCTATGGGACACGAACATGAATAATCAAAAGTGTTAATTTTAAAGGCTTAGATGCAAGTTATTATCATAAAAAGTGTTTGGGGACCTGGGTCCTGCCCCAGGGGACATGTATCAATGCAATTTTTTTTTTTTTTAAAACAGCCATTTTTTCGGGAGCAGTGATTTTTTTAATGCTTAAAGTGAAACAATAAAAATGAAATATTCCTTTAAATATTGTGCCTGGGGGGTGTCTATAGTATGCCTGTAAACTGGCGCATGTTTCCCCGTGTTTAGAACAGTACCACAACAAAATGTCATTTCTAAAGGAAAAATTGTCATTTAAAACTGATCGCGGCTGTAATGAATTGTCGGTTCACGGCAATATAGATAAAACTGATTGAAAAAAAAGAGCATGATCCCTCCCAGTCCATTACCAGGCCCTTTGGGTCTGGTATGAATATTAAAAGGAACCCCGAACTAAAATAAAAAAAATTGCGTGGGGGTCCCCCTAAAATCCATACCAGGCCCTTCAGGTCTGGTATGGATTTTAAGGGGAATCCTGCGCCAAAATTTTAAAGAAAAATGGCGTAGGGGTCCCCCCAAAATCCATACCAGACTCTTATCCAAGCATGCAACCTGGCAGGCTGCAGGAAAAGAGTGGGGATGAGAGTGCCCCCCCCTCCTGAACCGTACCAGGCCACATGTCCTCAACATGGGGAGGGTGCTTTGGGGTTGCCCCCAAAGCACCTGGTGCCCATGTTGATGGGGACAAGGGCCTCATCCCCACAACCCTTGCCCGGTGTTTGTGGGGGTCTACAGGCAGGGGGCTTATCGAAATCTAGAAGCCCCCTATAACCCCTACCATTTCCCCAAAAAAGTGTCAAAATGTTAAAAAAGACAGCTTGGGACAAGTCCTTTATTATTAAAAAAAAAAAAATGTCCCATCATGTCCATTCATCTTCTTCTATCATGCCGCCCGACAGACCGAAAAAAATAATCTGTGACGATCCGCCTCCATGGGAGGCTCCCGCTGTGTGAAGCTTCTTTGCCTTTGACAGTTCCTATATAACTGAGGGTGGGGCCACCCGGTGACGTACCTGGGTGACCCATCCCCTCCAACACCACGGGGACTTCCCCATGGTGTCAGAGGGGGCAGGACCACCCGGTTACATAAATTTTGGCGCAGGGTTCCCCTTAAAATCCATACCAGACCTGAAGTATGGACTTTGGGGGGGGGGGGGGGGGGGGGGGGCCCTACGCCATTAAAAAAAAAAAAATTTGCTCCACAGTTTTACAGAAAGAGTTGTCCTTACTTGTGCAACGTTAATTTGGAGTATACTACTAATTCCCTTCTCCTATCCGAGTTCTCCTAATAAAACATAAAAACACATCCCTTAGACTGGTCATTGAGGGCAACAAGCAGAAGAGTGTGTGCACCTGGCTGTGTGAAGATACTGTGTAACTGGCTATAGATTAATCAGTGGGAGATTTAGGTACAGATATCCAAGCAGCTCCCTCAGAAGCAGGGCTACATATATATAAATGTAGCGCTGGCTCCTGACAAGTAGGGATGGGCCCGGTGCTCGATGCGAACCCACGTTCGCATCGAGCACCGGGTGTTCGCTCACTCGGCGAGCCCAGAACTATTTTGGCCGCTCGCATCACATTCGTGTGATGCGAGCGGCCCCGCAATGCATTGCGGCCGGCGCGGCCGGCGCAGTGCATTGCTGGCTGATGATTGGCCAAGCATGCACTGTGACCCCGCATGCTTGGCCAATCACAGCGCCGGAAACTCGAAGAGCCATAATTGGCTACAGGCAGGACGCCTGTAGCCAATTACAGCTCAGGGGCTTTAGTACACGCCCCCTCTTATAAAAGGCCGCCACGCTGTCGGCGCCGGTCACATGCTGTTCCGGCGTAGATAGAGCAGGATCGTTCTGTGTCACTCTGCTGGATTTAGTTAGAGAGATTGAGTTAGATAGATTCATTCATTTAGAAAGATTGATTTAGAAAGAGGGGCTTGTAGTGTGTTCGTGGCAGGCAGGCAGAGCTCCTATATTTTGTTCCCAGAAGCACCTATAGGACTTGTAGTGTGTTCGTGGCAGGCAGGCAGAGCTCCTATATTTTGTTCCCAGAAGCACCTATAGGACTTGTAGTGTGTTCGTGGCAGGCAGGCAGAGCTCCTATATTTTGTTCCCAGAAGCACCTATAGGACTTGAAGTGTGTTAGTCCCATCACACACACAGAGCTATATATTTTCTTCCCAGAAGCACCTATAGGACTTGAAGTGTGTTAGTCCCATCACACACACAGAGCTATATTTTCTTCCCAGAAGCACCTATAGGACTTGAAGTGTGTTAGTCCCATCACACAGAGATCATATATTTTGTTCCCAGAGGCACCTATAGGACTTGAAGTGTGTTAGTCCCATCACACAGACCTATATTTTCTTCCCAGAAGCACCTATAGGACTTGAAGTGTGTTAGTCCCATCACACACACACAGCTATATTTTCTTCCCAGAAGCACCTATAGGTTACTTGAAGTGTGTTAGTCCCATCACACAGAGATCATATATTTTGTTCCCAGAGGCACCTATAGGACTTGAAGTGTGTTAGTCCCATCACACAGACCTATATTTTCTTCCCAGACGCACCTATAGGACTTGAAGTGTGTTATTCCCATCACACAGAGATCATATATTTTGTTCCCAGAAGCACCTATAGGACTTGAAGTGTGTTAGTCCCATCACACAGACCTATATTTTGTTCCCAGAGGCACCTATAGGACTTGAAGTGTGTTAGTCCCATCACACAGACCTATATTTTCTTCCCAGAAGCACCTATAGGACTTGTAGTGTGTTAGTCCCATCACACAGAGATCATATATTTTGTTCCCAGAGGCACCTATAGGACTTGAAGTGTGTTAGTCCCATCACACAGACCTATATTTTCTTCCCAGAAGCACCTATAGGACTTGAAGTGTGTTAGTCCCATCACACAGAGATCATATATTTTGTTCCCAGAAGCACCTATAGGACTTGAAGTGTGTTAGTCCCATCACACAGACCTATATTTTGTTCCCAGAGGCACCTATAGGACTTGAAGTGTGTTAGTCCCATCACACAGACCTATATTTTCTTCCCAGAAGCACCTATAGGACTTGAAGTGTGTTAGTCCCATCACACAGAGATCATATATTTTGTTCCCAGAGGCACCTATAGGACTTGAAGTGTGTTAGTCCCATCACACAGACCTATATTTTCTTCCCAGAAGCACCTATAGGAC
Source organism: Lithobates sylvaticus (assembly GCA_028564925.1). NCBI lineage: Eukaryota > Metazoa > Chordata > Amphibia > Anura > Ranidae > Lithobates > Lithobates sylvaticus. The sequence goes on from CM053029.1 coordinate 90,524,861, forward strand.
TTGAAGTGTGTTAGTCCCATCACACAGAGATCATAAATTTTGTTCCCAGAGGCACCTATAGGACTTGAAGTGTGTTAGTCCCATCACACAGACCTATATTTTCTTCCCAGAAGCACCTATAGGACTTGAAGTGTGTTAGTCCCATCACACAGAGATCATATATTTTGTTCCCAGAGGCACCTATAGGACTTGAAGTGTGTTAGTCCCATCACACAGACCTATATTTTCTTCCCAGAAGCACCTATAGGACTTGAAGTGTGTTAGTCCCATCACACAGAGATCATATATTTTGTTCCCAGAAGCACCTATAGGACTTGAAGTGTGTTAGTCCCATCACACAGAGATCATATATTTTGTTCCCAGAAGCACCTATAGGACTTGAAGTGTGTTAGTCCCATCACACAGACCTATATTTTGTTCCCAGAGGCACCTATAGGACTTGAAGTGTGTTAGTCCCATCACACAGACCTATATTTTCTTCCCAGAAGCACCTATAGGACTTGAAGTGTGTTAGTCCCATCACACAGAGATCATATATTTTGTTCCCAGAGGCACCTATAGGACTTGAAGTGTGTTAGTCCCATCACACAGACCTATATTTTCTTCCCAGAAGCACCTATAGGACTTGAAGTGTGTTAGTCCCATCACACAGAGCTATATTTTCTTCCCAGAAGCACCTATAGGACTTGAAGTGTGTTAGTCCCATCACACAGACCTATATTTTCTTCCCAGAAGCACCTATAGGACTTGAAGTGTGTTAGTCCCATCACACAGAGATCATATATTTTGTTCCCAGAGGCACCTATAGGACTTGAAGTGTGTTAGTCCCATCACACAGACCTATATTTTCTTCCCAGAAGCACCTATAGGACTTGAAGTGTGTTAGTCCCATCACACAGAGATCATATATTTTGTTCCCAGAAGCACCTATAGGACTTGAAGTGTGTTAGTCCCATCACACAGACCTATATTTTGTTCCCAGAGGCACCTATAGGACTTGAAGTGTGTTAGTCCCATCACACAGACCTATATTTTCTTCCCAGAAGCACCTATAGGACTTGAAGTGTGTTAGTCCCATCACACAGAGATCATATATTTTGTTCCCAGAGGCACCTATAGGACTTGAAGTGTGTTAGTCCCATCACACAGACCTATATTTTCTTCCCAGAAGCACCTATAGGACTTGAAGTGTGTTAGTCCCATCACACAGAGATCATATATTTTGTTCCCAGAAGCACCTATAGGACTTGAAGTGTGTTAGTCCCATCACACAGACCTATATTTTCTTCCCAGAAACACCTATAGGACTTGAAGTGTGTTAGTCCCATCACACAGAGATCATATATTTTGTTCCCAGAGGCACCTATAGGACTTGAAGTGTGTTAGTCCCATCACACAGACCTATATTTTCTTCCCAGAAGCACCTATAGGACTTGAAGTGTGTTAGTCCCATCACACAGAGATCATATATTTTGTTCCCAGAGGCACCTATAGGACTTGAAGTGTGTTAGTCCCATCACACAGACCTATATTTTGTTCCCAGAGGCACCTATAGGACTTGAAGTGTGTTAGTCCCACCACACACAGACCTATATTTTCTTCCCAGAAGCACCTATAGGACTTGAAGTGTGTTAGTCCCATCACACAGAGATCATATATTTTGTTCCCAGAGGCACCTATAGGACTTGAAGTGTGTTAGTCCCATCACACAGACCTATATTTTCTTCCCAGAAGCACCTATAGGACTTGAAGTGTGTTAGTCCCATCACACAGAGATCATATATTTTGTTCCCAGAAGCACCTATAGGACTTGAAGTGTGTTAGTCCCATCACACAGAGATCATATATTTTGTTCCCAGAAGCACCTATAGGACTTGAAGTGTGTTAGTCCCATCACACAGACCTATATTTTGTTCCCAGAGGCACCTATAGGACTTGAAGTGTGTTAGTCCCATCACACAGACCTATATTTTCTTCCCAGAAGCACCTATAGGACTTGAAGTGTGTTAGTCCCATCACACAGACCTATATTTTCTTCCCAGAGGCACCTATAGGACTTGAAGTGTGTTAGTCCCATCACACAGACCTATATTTTCTTCCCAGAAGCACCTATAGGACTTGAAGTGTGTTAGTCCCATCACACAGAGATCATATATTTTCTTCCCAGAAGCACCTATAGGACTTGAAGTGTGTTAGTCCCATCACACAGAGATCATATATTTTGTTCCCAGAAGCACCTATAGGACTTGAAGTGTGTTAGTCCCATCACACAGAGATCCTCTATTTTCTTTGCAGAAGCACCCATAGGACTTCTAGTGTGTTAGTGGCATCACACAGAGCTCCTATATTTTCTTCTCAGCAGCACCCACAGGACTTCTAGTGTGTTAGTGGCATCACACAGAGCTCCTATATTTTCTTTGCAGAAGCACCCATAGGACTTCTAGTGTGTTAGTGGCATCACACAGAGCTCCTATATATTCTTCTCAGCAGCACCCACAGGACTACCGACTACAATGGCTGGAAGACCGCCAAGGGGACGCAGAGCGTGCAGAGCCAAGAACACAGGGCAGGCAGGCTCTGTTTCTAGTGGACGTGGCCGTGGCCGTGGACGTGGTCGTGCATCGTTATCAGCACGTGGCATTGGGACACGCGCGTCTTTGTTTTCGGCAGCTGGACATGTGGAGCCGCATCATGCTGAAGGCTTGGTAGAATGGATGACCAAGCCCTCCTCATCCTCCTCATCCTCTCTCACCCAGGCTCAGGGTACTGGCAGAGCAGCTGCCAACGCGTACTCAATGGCATCATCAGCCACCCCTTCCCTAGACCCACCATGTCCTCCTGAGGAGTCCCCCGAACTCTTTGAGCACAGTGTTGGGTACATGCTCCAGGAGGATGCCCAACGATTCGAAGGCTCGGATGATGATACCCAGCTTGAGGAATCTGGCAGTACTGTTCCACCAGCTGCAGCTTACTGCCAGGTTTGCTCTAGTGGTGAAGAGGGAGGGGATGATGAGGTCACTGACTCCACGTGGGTGCCTGAAGGGAGAGAGGATGAGGAGGAGGACGAGGAGGAGGAGGATGCGGCGTCACATGTCCAACGAGGCAGGATGCCCCCTGGAGGCCAGGTAGAGGCCAGCACAGCAACTGTACAACACCGCAGAGCTCCGCCTGTGCAGGGCGCTGCCTCTGCACGTTATCAGAAAAGTTCTTTGGTGTGGGCCTTTTTTGAGACGAGTGCATCAGATCGCACCACTGCTATTTGCAATATTTGTCTCAAGCGTATCTCGCGTGGCCAAAACATCAGCCGCTTGGGCACCACAAGCATGACCAGACATATGTCGACCTGCCATGCAGCTCGTTGGCAGGCACACATAAAAGACCCACACCAAAGAACTAAGCGGACCTCTCCTTGCTCCTCATCAGCTGGGATCTCCATCCCCACTACACCTTCAGTCCTCTCTGAAAGCTGCTCTGAGAGGACTGAAGGTGTAGAATTAGGTGTGTCACAACCAAGTACTTGCAGTACACCGACGTCCGATTGCAGCAGGCAAATTTCCCTGCCCCAGCTGCTGGACCGTAGAAAGAAGTACACTCCCAGCCATCCACATGCCCAGCGGTTGAATGCTAGCTTGGCTAAATTGCTAGCACTTCAACTGCTGCCTTTTCAGTTGGTAGACTCGGCCCCCTTCCGTGAGTTTGTTCAATGTGCGGTTCCTCAGTGGCAGGTTCCCAAACGCCACTTTTTCTCACGGAAGGCGATTCCGTCTCTCTACCGGCATGTGGAAGGCAATGTCCATGCCTCGCTGGACAGGGCGGTCAGCGGTAAGGTGCATATTACCGCTGACTCATGGTCCAGCAGGCATGGACAGGGACGGTACCTTTCTTTCACGGCCCATTGGGTCACTCTATTGGCAGCTGGGAGGGATGCAGGACAAGGTGCAGTAGTGTTGGAGGTTGTTCCGCCACCACGCCTCCAAAAAGCTACTACTGCTACTGGTTGTGACACACCTCTCTCCTCCACCCCCTCCTCTTCTTCTTCCTCCAGTGCTCTGTCCTTGGAACCAGCGGTGCTCCGTAGGCGTACAAGGGGCTACGCAAGTACGCAGGCAAAAAGATGCCATGCCGTGCTTGCGCTGGTGTGTTTGGGGGACAGGAGCCACACTGGGCCAGAGGTTCTGGCAGCTCTGCAGGGGCAGGCCGAGAGGTGGTTGACGCCACGTCAGCTTAAGCCAGGAATGGTCGTTTCTGACAATGGCACCAACCTCCTCTCCGCCCTGCGACAGGGGCAGCTCACCCATGTGCCCTGCATGGCTCACGTCCTCAACCTGGTGGTGCAGCAGTTCTTGGGCAGGTTCCCAGGCTTACAGGATGTCCTGAGGCAGGCCAGGAAAGTCTGTGTGCATTTCCGCCGATCTTATAATGCCAGTGCTCGGCTGACTGAGCTGCAAAAGGAGCTGAACCTGCCCAAGAACCGCCTAATATGTGACATGCCCACCAGGTGGAACTCAACGTTGGCCATGCTGCAGCGACTGCACACGCAGCAGAGGGCCATCAATGAGTACCTTTGCGACTACGGCACCAGGACAGGGTCAGGGGAGCTTGGTTTTTTTTCCCCACGTCAGTGGAGCATGATCAGGGATGCATGCACTGTCCTCTCACCATTTGAGGAGGCCACGAGGATGGTGAGCAGTGACAGTGCATGCATCAGTGACACTGTCCCTCTTGTCCACCTGTTGGAGCATACGCTGCATGGGATAATGGACAGGGCACTTGAGGCAGAACAGAGGCAGGAAGAGGAGGACTTCCTTGCCTCTCAAGGCCCCCTTTATCCGGACAGTGTTCCTTCTGTCCCACCCATCACACAGGAAGAGGAGGAGGAGGAGGAGGAGGAGGAGGAGGAGGAGGATTGTGTGAGCATGGAGGTGGAGCCTGGCACTCAGCATCAGCAGCAGCAGTCTTTTAGGGATGATGTACAGTCCCAACAAACCAGTGGACTTGTACGTGGCTGGGAGGAGGTGGCTGGCGATCATGTCATCCTCAGTGACCCAGAAGACTCCGGACCGAATGCCTCAGCTAACCTACGCTGCATGGCCTCCCTGATCCTGCAAAGCCTGCGGAAGGATCCTCGTGTTCTTCGGATCAAGGAGAGGGACCATTACTGGCTGGCCACTCTCCTTGATCCGCGGTACAAGGGTAAGGTTGCGGACCTTATCTTGCCGTCGCAGAGGGAGCAGAGGATGAGACATCTCAGGGAGGCCTTGCAGAAAGGTCTGTGCAACGCGTTCCCAGAAACTGGGAGGTTACAAACTCCTGGTCCTGGGCGACGAGTTGCTGAGGCTTCGGTCAGTAGCAGAAGGAGCGGTGGGGAAGGTGGACGTCTGACCGATGCGTTCAGACAATTTTTTAGTCCGCAGCCCCAAGGTATGATCGGTTCCAGCAACCATCGCCAGCGTCTGATATACATGGTGCAGGAATACCTTGGGGCAAGGTCAGACTTGGACACCTTTCCCACCGAAAATCCTCTGGCTTACTGGGTCCTGAGGATGGATCACTGGCCAGAGCTTGCACAGTATGCAATTGAGCTACTGGCCTGTCCTGCCTCCAGCGTTCTTTCCGAACGCACATTCAGTGCTGCTGGAGGATTTGTCACCAATCATAGGGTGCGCCTGTCCACCGCCTCGGTTGATCGACTGACCTTCATCAAAATGAATCAATCTTGGATCACCACCAGCTACCAGGCACCTGAGGCGGATATAACCGAATAATTTATAATGTCACATCCCTTCAAGACTGCCTATGCTGATGCTGAGTGACTGTCCTCTTATGTTCACTGACTATCCTCTTCCTCCTCCTCAATGATCCATGCCACCACACCAGTGCCTAAGGCACAATTTTTCAGCCCCTGTTTAACAGGGGCGTGTACATACAATTTTTATAAAAAAATGCTTCGCAACACGTGTGACTGCTGTGCTCCAAGTACAGTATCTGTGAGGGGTTGCAGTGTTGTGGCACCAGCACCAGTGCCTAAGGCACAATTTTTCAGCCCCTGTATAACAGGGGCGTGTAATTACAATTTTTTAAAAAGATGCTTCGCAACAGGTGTGACTGCTGTGCTCCAAGTACAGTATCTGTGAGGGGTTGCAGTGTTGTGGCACCAGCACCAGTGCCTAAGGCACAATTTTTCAGCCCCTGTTTAACAGGGGCGTGTACTTACAATTTTTTAAAGAAATGCTTCGCAACACGTGTGACTGCTGTGCTCAGAGTACAGTATCCTTGAGGGGTTGCAGTGTTGTGGCACCAGCACCAATGCCTAAGGCACAATTTTTCAGCCCCTGTATAACAGGGGCGTGTAATTACAATTTTTTAAAAAGATGCTTCGCAACAGGTGTGACTGCTGTGCTCCAAGTACAGTATCTGTGAGGGGTTGCAGTGTTGTGGCACCAGCACCAGTGCCTAAGGCACAATTTTTCAGCCCCTGTATAACAGGGGCGTGTAATTACAATTTTTTAAAAAAATGCTTCGCAACAGGTGTGACTGCTGTGCTCCAAGTACAGTATCTGTGAGGGGTTGCAGTGTTGTGGCACCAGCACCAGTGCCTAAGGCACAATTTTTCAGCCCCTGTTTAACAGGGGCGTGTACTTACAATTTTTTAAAGAAATGCTTCGCAACACGTGTGACTGCTGTGCTCCAAGTACAGTATCTTGAGGGGTTGCAGTGTTGTGGCACCAGCACCATGCCTAAGGCACAATTTTTCAGCCCCTGTTTAACAGGGGCGGGTAATTACAAATCTTGATCTAATAGTTCACAGCAGGGCCCATTCCTGCGCCCACCAAGAGTAACTATGAGGGCCTACAGTCTTGTGGCAACACCGTCCACCACCACCGCCAAAGGCCTAATTTTTCTGCCCTGTTCATCAGGTGCTTGCAATTACAAATCTTGATCTAATAACTCACAGCAGGGCCCATTCCTGCGCCCACCAAGAGTAACTGTGAGAGCTTACAGTCTTGTGGCAACACCGTCCACCACCACCGCCAAAGGCCCAATTTTTCTGCCCTGTTCATCAGGTGCTTGCAATTACAAATCTTGATCTAATAACTCACAGCAGGGCCCATTCCTGCGCCCACCAAGAGTAACTGTGAGAGCTTACAGTCTTGTGGCAACACCGTCCACCACCACCGCCAAAGGCCCAATTTTTCTGCCCTGTTCATCAGGTGCTTGCAATTACAAATCTTGATCTAATAACTCACAGCAGGGCCCATTCCTGCGCCCACCAAGAGTTACTGTGAGAGCTTACAGTCTTGTGGCAACACCGTCCACCACCACCGCCAAAGGCCCAAATTTTCTGCCCTGTTCATCAGGTGCTTGCAATTACAAATCTTGATCTAATAACTCACAGCAGGGCCCATTCCTGCGCCCACCAAGAGTAACTGTGAGAGCTTACAGTCTTGTGGCAACACCGTCCACCACCCACCACCACCACCACCGCCAAAGGCCCAATTTTTCTGCCCGGTTCAACAGGTGCATGCAAGTACAAATCTTGATCTATTAACTCACAGCAGGGCCCATTCCTGTGCCCACCAGTCTTGTGGCTACTTTCAAACATCCAACTTACAAACGACTCCTACTTGCAAATGGAAAGAGAAAACAGGAAGTGAGAGGAAATCTACCCCTAGGAAGGGAAATTCTATCCTGTTAGATTTAATTTGGGAAAAAGGTATCTCCTCTCTACTGATACTTTATCACCAATCCTTGTTTCAATTAAAACCCCACTTTTCCAAAAACATTTGTCATTGGGACGGAAAGTGAGGTGACATGTTCTGAACAGATGTGCAAAGACAGCAAATGTTACAGGGGTGATAACCCCTCCCTATGTTCTCCAAAAAGCTTTAAAAATAGATTTTTTGGGGATGGAGCTACACTTCATAATGTACCTGTTCAGATTCTACTTAAGAACAAACCTAAAGCCGCAAGTGGTTTTAAATGGCTTCTTTTTTTCCTTTACAAATGTCATTTTATGCAAGGACAGTTCTAAACACGGGAAACACATGCCACTTCACAGGCATACTTTAGACACCCCCCAGGTACCATATTTAAAGGAAAATTTCACTTTTTTTTTTTTCACTTTATGCATCATTAAAATGACTGCTCCCGAAAAAACGTTAGTTTTTAAAAGTTCTTTTTGCATTGATATATGTCCCCTGGGGCAGGACCCGGGTCCCCAAACCTGTTTTATGACATTAACATGCATATTGGCCGTTGTAATTAGCACTTTTGATTTCGAACGTTCGCGTCCATTATAACGTATAGGGTTCGAAAATTCGCGCGAACTTTCGGTCCGTTCGAAGGTTCTGGTGCGAACCGAACCCGGGGGTGTTTGGCTCATCCCTACTGACAAGCAGGCACTATTGTTTTTCAAAAATTAAGTTGCCTGAAGCCACAGTTGGGCTTCAGGCTAATTTCTCTAAATTATTGGTTTCAGTGCCAGTCCAGCTGGGTTACACTGGATTCTCCTTGACAGTAGGTGTCGCTGTCACCATCGGCAAGAGTAGAGACGCAGTCTAGCTGGATGCATTGAATACCATTTATCTCTCGGAACCAGCCCAGTGGGAGTGTTTTCCTGCTGTGTATTCTGGGGTGTGGTATTTAAGGTACCGACGCCGTGTTGGCGGGGATTATTATTTTCTGTCTTTTTGGTTCTGGTGGTCCTCCTGACCCAGTCCCATGGCCCTGCTGGCCTGGGGTGAGGGACTATGCATCCTGTGTCTCGGGGTTGGCTGGCCCGAGGCAGCGCAACTGAGAGGATAGGCCCAAGCGGATCTTGGAGCCTATTGATCCAGGGATGGTCCGGTGCCGTCTCATCTGAAGGGAGAGGCCCAGCAACTGGAGGATCCAGGGGAGGACTCTTCAGGAGAAGACCGTGCGCAAGGCTGGTTTCTCTAGAGGAGCCTGGAGACTTAGTTGAAGGACGCAACCTGGATCACATTGCCTACAGTATCGCTGGTTCGGCTGAAAGAGACTGGTATTGTATGGAATTATTCTTAAATCTCTCAGTAACGCTAAAGCTTAACCTCACAAGTCTGTGGCAGAGACTGTGTCAAATACTCCACTGGCTGCTAGGTCCAGTGACAGGGGCTTATCCAGTGGTGGCTGAATTCAGTGAGTGAAACTATTGTCCTCTGGAATTCAAAGGGAGCTCTTAAAAACCCTTAATCCTCTACCCTTTTATTGAGAGACTTAACTTTTAATAAATAACCATTGAAAAATAACTAAGTATTGGAAATTCACATTCTTTGGGCCACATTCCACGGGATCCCCAAGACGAAGCTACAAGCAGGTGAGGTAACGGTAAGCCCAAATAAAACCAGCAGCTCCTTCGGGGGTCAGTGCTACATAAATTAAAAAAAATATATAATAATAATAATAATAAATAAATATTCATTAAAAAAATAATAGATAATAATAATAAATAATAAAAAAAAAAATGGATCCCCTCCAGTGGCAATAGATCCTTCTGCAGCCAGAATCAATAGACTCTGCAGCAGAACCCAGCATTCCTTGCCATTACATGCATCCAGTGCTTGCTGGAGTTGCCTAAACTGCGTTTCCCCCCATTCCCGCTGAAAAAAAAGCCCCGGTTATATATGTATATGGAGCTTATTTATCCAGAAAAAGTGTATTTCTGTTCATCTAATCTTGAGATTTACCCTGCCACACAGCACAGCCAGCCCATGACCTGACCTTTATATTCTGTAACTCCGCAATACAGCTAGGTCTATACAAAACTCATTTTTCTATGTGTCTTCCGCGCTGCAAATCCTTCTAAAATGAATTTATCACCGGCCAGCACTATCACGTGAAAATGAATCACCAAATAATAAATTATAATATACAGAATAAATGTGCAGCGCTCTATACTGAGCAGGTGAAAAAATTAAATATAAACCACTCAAAATATAAATCAAACTGTCCATTTTACAGTCCATAAGGTTTCCCACAACCCTGAATATACATCTCTCTCTTTTTTTCTATGTGCAAAAACATTCTTTTTATTTTTGCACATAGAAGAAAAGAGAGAAATATATAGTATATTCAGGGGTTGTGGGAAACCTTATGGACTGTATTGGACCAACTTAATTTAAGGTGTGGAAAGTGGACAGTTTGATTTATATTTTTAGTGGTTTGTATTAAATGTTTTCACCTGCTCAGTATGGAGCACTGCACATTTATATATATTTTAATACAGCTAGGTCCTACACCAGCGATTACCAATTGCCTACTGGACATTTTCACCCCCTTCCTGCCCATGCCAATTTTCAGCTTTCAGCGCTCTCACAATTTGAATGACAGTTGTGCGGTCATACAACACTGTACCCAAAAGAAAGCTTTATCTTTTTTTTTTTTAGACAAAAGCTTTCTTTTGGTGGTATTTAATCACTGCTGGGTTTTTTATTTTTTGCTAGACAAATTAAAAACATGAACATTTTGAAAAAAAAAAAAGGTTTTCTTTGTTTCTGTTATAAAATTTTGCAAATAAGTAATTTTTCCTCTCCACTTATGCGCGTTAATTGGCACTGATAGGCTGCATTGATGGGCACTGATGGACAATGAGGCAGCACTGATGAGAGGTGGCACTGATGGGCATACAAGAAGAGGCACTGATGAAGCTGCAGTGATGGGAAATGATGAGGCTGCACTGGTGGGCATTGATGAGGTGGCACTGATGGGCACTGATGAGGCAGCACTGATGAGGCAGTATTGATGGGCACAAATGAAGAGGCACTGATGAAGCTGCACTGATGGGCACTGCTATGCTTCACTGATGGGCACCGATATGCTGCACTGATGGACATTGACTGGCACTGATGGGGCTGCACTGATAATCAGGGCACTGATGGTCAGTGCCCTGATTTTCAGTGTAAATGCCTGCTGTCACAGGAAAGTCAGTTATCAGCTTTCCTTTCCTCACAGCACTGAGAAAAGGAAATGCTGATAACCAGCATTTGTTTACATGGGATTAGCTGTGATTGGATACAGCTGATCACATACTAAAGAGCCAATGTCATTGGCTCTTTACCCTGATCAGTAATGAGCTCTGTCCGAGGGAGCTGTCTCCGGTGTGTCTGGGGTTGCACACGAGTGGTGTGACCAGGGAAACATCATATGACAGAGCAGAGTCTGTAATGCCGCATACACATGATCGGAATTCTCGTCAGAAAAAGCTCTGATGGTTTTCCCAACAGAATTTTGCTCAAACTGTCTTGCTTACACACGGTCACACCTAATTCCGACCGCCAAGAATGCAGTGACGTACAACACTAAAGCCCCATGCACACGGTCGGATTATCGCATGGATTCTGTCCGATCGGACAATGTTGTCGAAAAATCCGACCGTGTGTATGCACCATCGGACAGTGTACGTCGGATTGTCCGACGGACAAAGTCCTATCTCCTGCTGGTTCGATTTTTGGACAACAAAGTCCGATCACACCAAATCCGATCGTGTGTAGCGAATTCGGACGGACAAAGTGCCACGCATGCTCAGATCACATTACAAGACCAAATCTATTGGCTACTAGCCTCTACGTAGTCCCGTCGTAGGCAACAAACGTCACCACGTTCAGAATGATCGGATTTTCCGACAACTTTGTCCGACCGTGTGTACGCAACACCAACATCGGACAAAGTATGACGGACAGGATCCGACCGACCTGGTCCGCGGATAATCCGACCGTGTGTATGGGGCTTAAGACGAGCCAAGAAAAAATTAAGTTTAATGCTTCATGGGAAGGCGTCAAATTGATTCTGAGCTTGCGTAGGAATTTTGCGCGTCGAAATTGCTACAGACGATCGGAATTTCCGATAGAAACCTTTTCCGTCAGAAAAATTAAGAACATGCTCTCAAATTTTTGCTGGCAGGAATTCGGCCAGCAAAATTCCGATGGAGCCTACACACGGTCGCATTTTCCGATGAATAGCTCTCATCGGTCTTTTGCTGGCCGAAATTGCGATTGGGTGTACGTGGCATAATAGGCTGGGTGGGAACTGGTTAAAGTGTTGTATATGTGAACCCTCACCTTGTAAATCAGCCCATACAGTTTAAAATAGAAATAAAAGGCAAAACGTGTATAGCTATACAAATCATTAGAAATACTTTTTTCTCTGTTCTCTGTTCTCAGCTGCATAAAGATCTAAGAGAGCTGGGGGAGCAGAAACAGCAATACACTGGTCTTCCCAGTGAATGGCTGAAAGGGAGCTCTGGCTATAGTGGGTAAAGTGCCAACAATATATGAAAGGAAACCCACTAGAGGTGGGACTTTATAGGCACTAAATAGATGACAAATTAATAGAAAAATGTATTTATTGGTACATATAAGAGTCAAATAAGGTCCATAAAGACATGGATGAGCGAGTTTGGGTGGAGGAACTTGACTGGCCTGCCCAAAGTCCTGACCTCAACCCGATAGAACACCTTTAGGATGAATTAGAGCGAAGACTGCGAGTCAGGCCTTCTCATCCAACATCAGTGTCTGACCTCACAAATGCGCTTCTGGAAGAATGGTCAAACATTCCCATAGACACACTCCTAAACCTTGTGGACAGCCTTCCCAGAAGAGTTGAAGCTGTTATAGCTGCAAAGGGTGGGCCAACTCAATATTGAACCCTACAGACTAAGACTGGGATGCCATTAAAGTTCATGTGCGTGTAAAGGCAGGTGTCCCAATACTTTTAAAAATATAGTGTATGTGTAGTAGAACTTTATAAGGAGCTGTTTGCCTGGAGTACTTTTTCTTACAGCTCAACTGCAGAAAAAAAGCAACAATCAAACCCACCAAGCTATAGTGCTATGGTTATTGTGATAGTCTATAAAAAACGAGAAACGATTATATTAGCTTGCTTATACAAAGTATGGCTCTAGGCTTACTGTAATTCTTTCATTAATATAAAGGAGGCTTGTTACATTTGACCTTGTGTGTTGCTAAAGTATCTGATTCATGTAGTGTTTGTTCTGCTCAGATTAGGTAATTCCCTGTGCTGGTTCTCACCATCACTGAGCAGGCAGTGCTCACAAGTATTTATACATTTATTATAAGCAGAATACACAAGCTAGCTTTAAAGGAGACAGAAATACTAGTTTCCTGGCTGTCATACTGATACTCTGGATTTAAAACTTTCTGTTCTTCTTCAGCTATGTTGACCTAAAACACATATGCAGATTAATGCCCCCTACACACGGTCGGAAATTCCGACGGAAAGAGTCAGATCGGATTATGTTGTCGGAAAATCCGATTGTGTGTGGGCTCTATCGGACTTTTTCCGACAGAAAAAGTTTGAGAGCTGGATCTAAAATTTTGCGACAACAAAATCCGATCTGACTTTTTCCGATCGTGTGTAGAGAATTCCGACGCACAAAGTGCCATGCATGCTCAGAAAAAATTTGGAGACGAAAGCTATTGGCTACTGGCTTCTACGTAGTCCCGTCGTACTTGTTGTACGTCACCTCGTTCCAAGCGATCGGATTTTCCGATCCCGTCCTCCCAGCAATTGGAGTCCGTGCTGCAACCATCTTTCGATTATAGCGCGGATGCCTAGTGGTTAAAAGCATAAAGAAGGTACGGTATTTAAAACGTAAACAGGCGGGGCCCCCTGTTGGGCGTGCCCATGGGCTTGAGCCCAGTCAAGCCCAATGGTAAGTCCGGCCCTGCTGGTGGGGACTAACAAAGGTGGGAGACTGCCACATGTAGCCAGTCTCCCTTGAAGACAGCGGTGTGCTTAGGTCTTCAGGTCTTTCCCTGAGAGAGTCAGTCAGGTCGACAGGTGAAGAGTCAGTCGGGTGGACTGGTGAAGAGTCAGTCGGGTGGACTGGTGAAGAGACAGTCAGGTGGAATGGTGAAGAGTCAGTCGTGTGGACTGGTGAAGAGTCAGTCGGGTGGACTGGTGAAGAGTCAGTCGGGTGGACTGGTGAAGAGACAGTCAGGTGGAATGGTGAAGAGTCAGTCGTGTGGACTGGTGAAGAGTCAGTCGGGTGGACTGGTGAAGAGACAGTCAGGTGGTATGGTGAAGAGTCAGTCGGGTGGACTGGTGAAGAGTCAGTCGGGTGGACTGGTGAAGAGACAGTCAGGTGGAATGGTGAAGAGTCAGTCGTGTGGACTGGTGAAGAGTCAGTCGGGTGGACTGGTGAAGAGTCAGTCGGGTGGACTGGTGAAGAGACAGTCAGGTGGAATGGTGAAGAGTCAGTCGTGTGGACTGGTGAAGAGTCAGTCGGGTGGACTGGTGAAGAGACAGTCAGGTGGTATGGTGAAGAGTCAGTCGTGTGGACTGGTGAAGAGTGAGTCGTGTGGACTGGTGAAGAGTCAGTCGGGTGGACTGGTGAAGAGACAGTCAGGTGGAATGGTGAAGAGTCAGTCGTATGGACTGGTGAAGAGTCAGTCGGGTGGACTGGTGAAGAGACAGTCAGGTGGAATGGTGAAGGGGCAGTCGGGTGGACTGGTGAAGAGACAGTCAGGTGGAATGGTGAAGAGACAGTCAGGTGGAATGGTGAAGAGACAGTCAGGTGGAATGGTGAAGAGTCAGTCGTGTGGACTGGTGAAGAGTCAGTCGTGTGGACTGGTGAAGAGTCAGTCGTGTGGACTGGTGAAGAGTCAGTCGTGTGGACTGGTGAAGAGTCAGTTGGGTGGACTGGTGAAGAGACAGTCAGGTGGAATGGTGAAGAGTCAGTCATGTGGACTGGTGAAGAGTCAGTCGGGTGGACTGGTGAAGAGTCAGTCGGGTGGACTGGTGAAGAGACAGTCAGGTGGAATGGTGAAGAGTCAGTCGTGTGGACTGGTGAAGAGTCAGTCGGGTGGACTGGTGAAGAGACAGTCAGGTGGAATGGTGAAGGGGCAGTCGGGTGGACTGGTGAAGAGACAGTCAGGTGGAATGGTGAAGAGACAGTCAGGTGGAATGGTGAAGAGACAGTCAGGTGGAATGGTGAAGAGACAGTCAGGTGGAATGGTGAAGAGTCAGTCGTGTGGACTGGTGAAGAGTCAGTCGTGTGGACTGGTGAAGAGTCAGTTGGGTGGACTGGTGAAGAGACAGTCAGGTGGACTGGTGAAGAGTCAGTCGGGTGGACTGGTGTAGAGACAGCCGGGAGGGCTGGTGAAGAGTCAGTTGGGTGGACTGGTGTAGAGACGAGTCAGTCAGGTGGGCTAGTGAAGAGTCAGTCAGGTGGACTGGTTTCAGTGTTGCCAACCCTCAGTATTTTTACTCTCAGCCAGTAAAAAAAGGGCACTTTTCTCCTGCCAGTAAATGCCAGTGACAGGAAAAGGGTGCCAGTAAAAAATATGGTTGTGACCCTGGGCTCGGGATTGAGCATGCGCAGTTCTGGTCTGGAGCCCGCCGAGACCATCCAAGTGCTTGCTACAGTGTGTTCAGGTGGCAGGTCTGGCGGAGGTGATGCCTGAGCTGTGATGTCATGGTGCAAGGGAGCAGAGCGGAGAGGCCAGACTGCGGGTCTTGTGGGCTGGGAGCAAAGCAAGCTGGGAGCGGACTGTCAGTGCTGTTTGGACTGAAGGGACCACCTGGTGTGGAGAGGGACTGTCACTGTGACTCGGGGGGGAAGTGTCATGTTGGTGAGGTGTCATCATCATCATCATCTGTGCTGCTGCACATTGCTGTCAGTGTCATTGTGAGAGTCAATTTCATGTGTGTGCCTGGATAGTAAGTAAGCTCTGTCACCTTATTGCGATAAGGTACAGGGTCTGTTCTGACCAGATACAATGGAGATGATTTTTTGAAGAAGTAGAAAGTATTGATTTTACCAAGTGATGTTTGTTGTTTGTTTGTTTTTTGTTTTTTTGGAATTTATATTATACATAGGAAAAGTGTTTATTTTGGTTGTATATTCATTATTGAATTGTGCACTATTCATGTAGAATTATTGGTGAGTTGGCGCAGCATAACCACTTAAGGACCAAGCCTGTTTTTCAGACTCAGTGTTTTCATGTTTAAAACATTTTTTTTTGCTAGAAAATTACTTAGAACTCCCAAACATTATGTATAGTTTTTTTTCTAACACCCTAGAAAATAAAATGGCGGTCATTGCAATCATTTTTTTCACACCGTATTTGCGCAGCGGTCTTACAAGCGCACTTTTTTGGAAAAAAAATCACTTTTTTGAATAAAAAAATAAGACAACAATAAAATGAGTCCAATTTTTTTTTATATTGTGAAAGATAATGTTACGCCAAGTAAATTGATACCCAACATGTCATGCTTCAAAATTGTGCCCGCTCGTGGAATGGCATCAAACTTTTACCCTCAAAAATCTCCATAAGTGACATTTAAAAAATTCTACAGGTTGCATCTTTTGAGTTACAGAGGAGGTCTATAGCTAAAATTATTGTTCTTGCTCTACCAATCGCAGCGATACCTCACATGTGTGGTTTGACCACCATTTTCATATGCGGGCGCTACTCACATATGCGCTCGCTTCTGCGCGCGAGCTCGTCGGGACGGGGTGTTTAAATTTTTTTTTTTTTTCTTATTTATTTTACTTGGATTTATTCATTTTTACACTGTTTAAAAAAAAAAAAAATGGATCACTTTTATTCCTATTACAAGGGATGTAAACATCCCTTGTAATAGAAAAAAGCATGACAGGTCCTCTTAAATATGAGATCTGGGGTCAAAAAGTCCTCAGATCTCATATTTGGACTTAAATGCAATAAAAAAATTAAATAAAATGTCATTTGAAAAATTGACATTGAAAAAAAATGTTCCTTTAAGACGTACCCTCCTATGGTATAGAGACGAGTGGGGGCCATCTTAGCCTCACTCGTCTCCATACCCATCACACTGCAGGACTCGATCGCCTCCGCCGCCGAAGGCACGGGAGAGCGGCAGGAGGGGGGTGGCACCTCACCCGCCGCCGATAACGGTGATCTCGCGGCGAACCCGCCGCAGAGACCACCATTATCGTAAACAGAACCGCCTCCTGTAAAGATGGATATCTCGGTTGTGGCAGCAGCTGCTGCCGTTACCGAGATATCCCTCTTCAAAATGCCGACGTATATGTACAGGAGGCGGTCCTTAAGTGGATAAGGTATATACCATTACAATATATATTGTGGGGATTGATACCTAAACTTTGCCTTTGAAGGCCAAAGCCCCATCCATACTTTATCACCGAGATTTCCATCAGCACATACTCTCCTTTTCTTTGGTCTACTCAAATCTCTGCTTACACAGGACTATTGGCCTTCCCTATTTGACTGTACTGGTGCTCGATGATTGGCCAAGGGCTGGCACATGAAATGAGTTACTTTCTCCTCCATATTCATAGTATCTGAAATATGGGGTATTTTTTTCACTCCTAGAGGTGTAAAGTAAAGGTGAGCATATTGCTCTGAGGAGATCGGCATTAAGTTGAGCCTGTTTCTTTGCCCTACATGGGGAAAGCACAGGTTTGGTTACATTTCTAAGAAGTCACACATACTGTTCAGGAGCCTGCAGTCATTTAATGCATTTATTGATCAGTGAAAGAAAGATGTGACATCTAAACAAACTTCAAGATGGAAGATAAAATGGCAAGAGGACTGAATCTTTATCGTGATGTGTTTACTAAAGTAGGGTCAGAGAAATACTTTTCGGAGAGCGCCAACACTGACTGATATGGGCCATTTTTTTCTAATCTATAAATTACTGTTGTTTTTTTTGTTTTTTATTGAGGATGAAGGATTATTGCAAAAGTTACAATCCAATACAGTCAATGTAAAGATGATGTAGCAGCAAGATGACAATGGGATACATTTATAAAAGATAATGACAAGAAGATTGCACAGCAGCAGCCAGCCAACAATTCAAAATCTTCAAAGGCAATCACTAAAAGGACAATTCAAGAGGCGGTCAAAGGTGGACTGGAGGGGCCATTTGAAAGTGTTTTAAGAGTGTTCTGAAATATCAGGGCAAAGATGTATAATCTTTTGCTTATATAAAGTTGGTAAGGTATTAATAAATGACTCCCACACTTCAAAAAGAGTCATCTCAGTCCAATCCATTTGAAAAACAAACTTCAGCTTGTAGGGGAAAAAAAGCTCATGAAGGTGGTTTGAGATACATTTAGTTTTCTTAAATAAAATTTTATTAAAGGCTTTTTAGGGTATAAACATCGTCAAGATTGGAGCACAGCTATTTGAAGATATAATATGTGTGGGACTTGTACAGTGACTTTTTAATGACGTTTATGCTTTGATTTCATTGGAGAAATGTAGAATATACGGCTGAGACTAGAGAGGAATGTAAATTGAGTAATGTGGTTATTGCTATGGTCTTGTTCTTTGAGGAGGCTGAGTGTTTCCTTCAGGTCCACAAATTGGATTTAGGGTCTTAACATATTCTCCTGATTTTGACATGTACTGGGAGAATCCAAGAATGGAAGTCAGCGTCAAGCTTTTTCATTTAAGTAAACATATTGGATAGCATTTTTTACATCAGTAATGTTTGACACATAAGGGGAGTTCCATTTCTGGGTTTGGAGCATCTAGCTGCTAGGAGGCTGGCATAAGTCCATGTAGAGATTAAAGAGTTAGAGATTGGGTTGAAGCAGGCCTTTTATCCAAAAAGTACAAGAGGGTCATAAGGTGGGAGAACATGAGTAACAGAGTATAAACAATCTTACTTGATTCCAGAAGCTAGCTATTCATGGACAGGTCCAAAGGCAATGAGCCAAGGATGGTTTAAGAAGCTACAATTGATTGGTTTCCCTGGCCAAAATGCTGGTTTCAGAGGCTACCAGAGACATCAGTTTTTTTTTGCTTTGGCCAAATTTTCAGCCATGAGTAAATACCTGGCGGACCCGCCTTCAGTACGAAACTTAATGGCTTGGGATGGCGTCAAGGCTCCATACACCAATAACTCCAGAGGAGTCGCCATCCTAATTGCCAAAACTGTTCAGTTTCAGCTACACGTACTGAGGGCGGATCCTCAGGGACGATTTTTGTTTCTGCACGCAACTGTCGGGGGCCTTGAGCTCCTCTTGATGGCCTTCTATGTCCCCCCGCCCTTTCAATTTGCGGCCCTAAAAAAAGAAGGATTAGACTTTATGACTCAACACCCACAGTGCCAGCTATATGGTTAGGGGACTTCAATGCTGTAATAGACTCCCACCTTGACAGGCTCCACAAAGACCCCACACCGCCAACCACAACCACACTGACCAGGTTTGGCAGGTTCCTAGCGGAATTCGCCATGACCGACACATGGGAGACTGAGAAATCCACACAAAACGGCATATTCCTGCTTTACCCCCTCCCAAGACGCCATGTCACGGATAGATATGATCCTTATATCCCCCGCTCTCACGCCACAACTGTTGGATATGGTTATAAAAAGCATAAATGATGCATAGCTGAGGCCATTGCAAGACTAGATTCAAGTTGGTTCTCCCACAGTCCCCCCGTTCATAAAAGAATGGCTTCAACCTACTTTATATACCAAGCACCAACCGCAAGTATTCGCGTGTAAAGCCCCAATGACGGCCTCAAATCTCCAGACCCCTCCCCTAGATTGAATTGTTCTAATAGAACCCCGAAGGGATGTCCTAAAATCTGCACCCATTTATACGCATTGAGCGGTATGAGGATACCCGAATTAAGCTATGAATTAGGGCACTACCCGTTCATAAAAAAATTCGCGGATCTGCTGGAAAACGCCCCACTAACCCATGTTTCCTCATATCGCGACTATACGCTTGACATGACATGCTGCTATACCTGGAGGATGCTGGTCCATCACTGGAAGCAGCCCTTAACCTGATCCGCGAATTCGGGGCCTTCTCCGGCTTGCATATTAATTGGACCAAGTCCCAAATCCTTCCTATAGATGTAACAGTCCCCACGAAAGAACAGGCGTCCCTACCCCTAATACGAGCGAACCAGATTAAGTACCTGGGTGTCCAATGCTCTAGATCCCTCACAGACTATACTAGATTGAATATAGAACCCCTAATTGGCCTACTAAAATGCAAGACCCAAATTTGGTCCAGGCTCCCACTTGGAGTTATGGGCCGAATTAGTCTGGTGAAAATGATTCTACTCCCGAAACTACTCTACCTCTTCTGCACGCCCCACTCCCCATTCCCATCCGACTACTTAAAAACATGGAGTCAATTCTGAACACCTTCATTTGGGGGTCCTCCAGGCACAAGCTGGCCTGGCGAACTCTGAAATGCCCTGTCAACCTGGGCGGCACTGCCCTGCCAGACCTGGTGCTCTACTACCTTGCCTCCCAATTGTCCCACTTCTACTACTTAGACAAACATGATAAGCTACGGTACTCGGCCCTGGTATGTCTAACGTTTACAGATATTGTGGCCCACCCCTTCCAAATGATCTTCTGCAGACATCAAAGTCTTGCAGGTTCGGGGGATAGGCGGGGCATGTTGGCGCACCACAGTAGAATATGGCACAAGGCACTTGCTGTGTTGGGATCCCCACCCCTACATACTTACACACCCCTCTGGGAAAACCCTGCGCTGCCCGAACTACTTAGCATCCCTGACCACAAAATTTGGATCGCCAAGAGGGTCCTATACCTGTCTCAACTCATTACCAACCGCGCCCTAAAGACATTCCAAGACCTCAAGGAGGAATTTGACCTCCCCAATCATGCCTTCTTCCGCTACCTTCAGATTCGCCATGCACTACAGACACAGCTGGGCAACTCCCCACCAGCTCTGGAATCCCTAACCATAACAAGCCTGCTAGTGGGAGAGGACCCCAAGAAGTTGATCTGCTTCCTATACACACATCTCCTTACCCCTGGAGCCACAGCTCACGCCTATCAACTGAAAACCAAATGGGAGGGAGACATTGGGAGCATTGATGACGAACAATGGGGGGAAATACTGGAGACGCCCAAGAAAGTATCCCCAAAACTTTCAGACAGACTTACCCACCTATATATACTTCACAGATCATACATCACACCTGCCCGCCAAGCCAAATACAAACCCGACTCGAACCCCGCATGCCCTAGATGCGGAGACATGGACTGTACATTTTACCATCTTGTATGGACATGCCCACCTATCCTTACCCCTGGAGCCACAGCTCACGCCTATCAACTGAAAACCAAATGGGAGGGAGACATTGGGAGCATTGATGACGAACAATGGGGGGAAATACTGGAGACGCCCAAGAAAGTATCCCCAAAACTTTCAGACAGACTTACCCACCTATATATACTTCACAGATCATACATCACACCTGCCCGCCAAGCCAAATACAAACCCGACTCGAACCCCGCATGCCCTAGATGCGGAGACATGGACTGTACATTTTACCATCTTGTATGGACATGCCCACCTATCCAGCTATACTGGACACAGATCATTAAATTCTTGCACGACCACATGGGATCCCCCCTAACACTCTGCCCGCGCCAATGTCTGCTGGGTCTCCTCCCTTACCCGAGGAGGAGAAATACCTCACAACGTTCCTACAAGAAACACTATTTACAGCCAGGATGCAAATAGCCCTGCTTTGGCTCAGGCCAGCAGCGCCCACTATCCAGCAATGGAAAAGGGCTGTAAACAGCACACTGCCCTATAAAAAAACCCTATATCTACACCGTGGGTGCCCGAGCAAATACCAGAAAATATGGGATAGGTGGACCGAAAGCGCTCATACATGCACAGACTAATATGTATATTTTCTTATAAGGTTATTTTTTGACCCAGTCTATGAGGATTCAGTTACCCCCACTAAAAGAACGACAAGCAAGGATATGTACATTGTATAAATATACCATATGTTCATGCTATGATAACTATACTAAGACTCATGTATAAGACAAGCACTGTATGTTTATTTTGTATTACACTATGGTGCCTGTTGCACCTAATGTTTACCATGTTTTATTTCATTCGGTTTTATATGCTCAATAAACTTTGTTTTGATTAAAAAAAAGAAGGCCACACTTTGGGCACGTGGATGTGACTGTGTTTAGTCCAATGTATTTGTGGATGAAAAACGGGACATATGCCCAATATATTATTTTGAATTGTGTTTCTTTCCATGTTTCAGAGGCTACCACCGCTGATGTTGAATGGTATCCCTTTATCAGTTTGTCTACAATGTTATCAGTAGGGAAATCTTTGGCCAATTTTTAAACATTAAATAATATTTTGGTAAAAAGACTTTGCAAAGAAGGATATATGGTTATAAAAAGCATAAATGATGTCAGGGCTGTGAACCAAGTTAACACTTTTTATGTGTCTTTCACTGAAAGTTACAACACATGTAGGTGTCTGAGTATCTTTAAGTATCCACCAATTACCTGTCCATCCTCAGAATAGCGAAAGGTGAAATTATATTTGTTTGTAGCACCCACCTAGTTAGGTTGCTAATGGGGTTAAAGCAATATTAAAGCTGCCTTTTTTGTATTTAATTAAAATAACAAACTTGTCTATACCTACCTGCTCTGTGTAATGCTTTTGCACAGAGCAGCCCCAATTCTCTTCTTCTGGGGTCCACCGCCGACGCTCCAGGCCCCTCCTCTTCAGGGGATGCCCCCACGGAAAGCCACTTTCCATGGGGGCAACCGTGCATGCTCACTCCAGAGCCCCGCTGTCTGTGTCAATAGACTCGGCCCTGCCCCCTGCTCCTGTGTCACAACATTTGATTGACAACAGCAGGAGCCAATGGCATCTATTTGGTGTGTATTTCGAGAGAGTTTTTTAGTAGAGACGCAGTCTAGCTGGATGCATTGAATGCCACTTACCTCTCGGAACCAGCCAGTGGGAGTGTTCTCCTGCTGTGCAATCTGGGGGGTAGTATTTAAGGTACCAACGCCATGTTGGCAGGGGAGTATTTTCTGTCTGTTTGGTTCTGGTGGTCCTCCTGACCCAGCCCTATGGCCCTCCTGGCCTGGGGTGCGGAACCATGCATCCTGTGTCTCGGGGCTGGCTGGCCCGAGGCAACGCAACTGAAGGGAAGTAACTTTCGGGGCCTACTGATCCAAGGATCCAAGGAAGGTCTGGTGCCGTCTCATCTGAAGGGAGAGACCCAGCAACTGAAGAACCCCAGGGGAGGACTCGTTCAGGAGAAGGCCGTGCGCAAGGCTGGCTTCTCTGAAAGAGCCTGGATACTTAGTTGAAGGACGCAACCTGGATCAACATTTATACGGTATCGCCGGGTCGGCTGAGAGAAACTGATACTGTATGTCAGTTCTTCAAAATTCATCCAGTAACACTCAAGTGTAACTTTCAAGTCTGTGGCAGAGACTTTTATCGAGCATCCCACCGGCTGCTAGGCCTAGTGAGAGAGACCTATCCGGGGGTGGTTGAATCCAGTTTGTGGAACAGTAATATGTTCGGGATTCTCCTAATAGCTTCACCCTGCAATTTTAAGTACCTGAACTCACCCCTAAGTACCCTCTACCCTTTATTGAGAGACGTTGTCGTCTTTTCTAAATAAATAATCCAAAGAGGATTCGGTGTCAGTTTCAACATTCTTTGGGCCACTTTCCACGGGATCCCCAAGACGGAGGAGCAAGCAGGTGAGGTAACGGTAAGCCCAAATCAAACCAGCAGCTCCTTCGGGGGTCAGTGCTACACTAATATAGGTATTTATATTTACTAAAATAATTGCATTTCCGTGTTCCGTGTACTGTGGGATACCATATATAGTGAATGCAGGGTCCTGGGTTTAGTAACACTTGAAATATCATTTGAATACCTCAAAGTATTCACTTATCTACCTTTTTTTTCTTTGAAACTGAATAGAGCATTTGCTTTTTCATGTAATTGCTCCCAATCTGCAGTACACTTTCATCTAAAACACAGGAACCAGATCATGTAAAAGGTACAAAAGCCACCAGCCCTATCCCTTCTTCGTTTCTTCTGTCCAACCAATTACTTATTTCATATCAGATTATAGATGACAAATTGACACTCAGACATTACCATGCCGAGGCTGCAGCTTCTAATATTTCCTTCCTTACCCACTGCATCCCTCACATGACAATAAATGTCAAAATTATTTTCGACACCCACTCCGAAGACAGTTGCTTAAATGCCACCATTAGCCTTCCACTCTCATTTATCTCTCAAATTCAATCATTTGACAGCTCATTTAGGCAGATGCTCTTATGGGAAATTGTCTGGTGGTAGTATGCTCACTGCTGACGTCTTGAAATGATTTCTTTATATTTGCTTGTATAGTTATCTGGTTGAACTTGTGTTCTGCCTGAAC
This sequence comes from Lithobates sylvaticus, assembly GCA_028564925.1. Lineage (NCBI taxonomy): Eukaryota > Metazoa > Chordata > Amphibia > Anura > Ranidae > Lithobates > Lithobates sylvaticus. The sequence continues at coordinate 90,549,091 of CM053029.1, forward strand.
AGAGTTCTGTTCTACAAAGCTATACATAGTTACCAAAGTTGAAAAAAGACAAAAGTTCATAAAGTTTAACATTTTCTTACAAATTGAAACTTATGATTTAGAAGTTGCAAAAGACTGATGTCCAAAAAGTTCAGCTTTTTTAAAACTTCCGCAAATTTGCTCCAGAAAAGACAGAACAGCTCCCTCCTTCCTAGAGCAACAGTTGTCAATTTTGCCACAGAGGAGGAAAATATAATCCTTTCTCACCCTCAAGAGAACTCATATCAATGACACGAATCAAAATACTACCCTTCATTATACCTTTGAATATTTTTGTCTGCAAGAACATGATCTTGTCTGTTTTTAAAGGGACTGTGTTTCCAGATCATTTAATTATAAAGGTAAGTCCACCTTTTCCAGAAAACAGCCCATTGAGTCAGAGGTCCCCAGTAGATATTAAAAAACTGTGCAGCATTGTAATATGTTTATCAATGTTATTGCCATACACGTAAGCCATTTGGGCCCCACTGGAAGCCTAAAAGAAAAACTCTCAGTTAGCAACTCCTGCATCCTGCTTTGTTGCTAGAATGTGAAATATCTACCGGGCACCCTAATAGCTTTATGTGCAGCAGCCATTTTGTTTGTGTCACAAGTCTCCCCTGCCATTTCTTTATTAAAATGCATAGCCACAGTGACCCCCCCCCCCCCTTCCTCCACTTTATACAATATGCAAACGGTTAACTGATGCCAGGACCTTATCAATCCATTGATCAGACACACAGACCTTTTCATTGCCCAATCCACAATTGAAGTCTAGAAGCCCTAATAAAACTGACACCCTTGCAAGCTGAGCAATCCAGAGAACAAACAGATATCGGTCGTAAATAGCTCAGTTAGATGGGATAGCGAATACACATCTCCAGGCCCGGACTGGGACAAAAAATAGGCCCGGGCATTTTGCATTGAGCAGCCCATGACATGTTAACCGGCCCCTTCCCCACTCTCCTCCCTGACAGATCCCCTGAGAGAGGGGAGGGGGAACCCACCGGAGGTGTGGGGGGGGGGGGTGAGGTGGGACCAGGAAAGAGCATGGGGGGTTGGAGAGCACAGGGAAGAACCTTGAGAACATGGGATGGGGCAAGAGCACAGGGGATAGGCAGAGAACACAGGAAGGAAGAGGAGAGCACAGGGGGGCAGCGTAGAGCAGGGGGGCAGTGGAGAGCATGTGGGGAGGTGGAGAGCACAGGGAGGGCGGCGGATAGCATGGAGGGAGGTGGAGAGCACAGGGGGGCTGGCGGAGAGCACGGGGGGCTGGCGGAGAGCATGGGGGGGCTGGCGGAGAGCACGGGGGTGGTGGAGAGCATGGGGGGCTGGCGGAGAGCACGGGGGTGGGGGAGAGCATGGGGAGGGCGGCGGAGAGCATGGGGGCAACAGAGATGTGGAGGGCACAGGAAGGAAGCAGAGAGCGTGGGGGTGATGTGGAGCACACAGGGGGGGCAGTGGAGAGCATGGGGATGGCAGAGAGCATGTGAGGGAGGTGGAGAGCATGGTGGGAGGTGGAGGACATGGGGGGAGGTGGAGAGCATGGGGGGTGGCGGAGAGCATGGGGGTGGCAGAGCATGTGGGGGAGGTGGAGAGCATGGGGGGAGGTGGAGAGCACGGGGGAACAGTGGAGAGCATGGGGGGCAACAGAGAGCATGGGAGGCAACAGAGCTTGGGGGGATGTGGAGAGCACAGGGGGGAAGTGGAGAGCATGGGGGGATGTGGAGAGCACAAGGGGGGCAACGGAGAGCATGGGGTTGATGTAAAGAGCACGGGAGAGGTGGAGAGTATGGGGGGCGGCTGAGAGCATGGGGGGTGGCAGAGAGCATGGGGGGGGTGGCAGAGAGCTTGGGGGGTGAAGAGTATGGGGGGGGGGTGGCAGAGAGTATGGGGGGGTGGCAGAGAGCATGGGGGTGGCAGAGAGCATGAAGGGAGGTGGAGCGTATGGGGGGAGGTGGAGAGTATGGGGGGATGACAGAGAGCATGGGGGAGGTGGAAAGTATGGGGGGATGGCAGAGAGTATGGGGGGAGGTGGAGAGCAGGGGGAGGGTGGCGGAGAGCTTGGGGGGCAACGGAGAGCATGGAGGATGTGGAGAGCACAGGGGGGAAGCGGAGAGCATGAGGGTGCTGTGGAGCACACGGGGGGGCAGCGGAGAGCATGGGGGTGGCAGAGAGCATGGGGGGAGGTGGAGAACATGGGAAGAGGTGGAAGACATGGGGAGGAGGTGGAGAGCATGGGGGGTGGTGGAGAGCATGGGGGGTGGTGGAGAGCCCGGGGGGCAGCGGAGAGCATGGGGGGAGGTGGAGAGCATGGGAAGAGGTGGAAGACATGGGGAGGAGGTGGAGAGCATGGGGGGTGGTGGAGAGCGCAGGGGGGGGGCAGCGGAGAGCATGGGGGGAGGTGGAGAGCATGGGAAGAGGTGGAAGACATGGGGAGGAGGTGGAGAGCATGGGGGGTGGCAGAGAGCGTGGGGGGGGGCAGCGGAGAGCATGGGAGGCAACAGAGAGCATGGGGGATGTGGGGAGCACAGGGGGGAAGTGGAGAGCGTGGGGGTGATGTGGAGAGCACGGGGGGAGGTGGAGAGCCGAGGGATGGTTCGGCCTCAGGTGCCGACATCGCTGGACCCTAGGACAGGTAAGTGTCCTTATTTTAAAAGTCAGCAGCTGCAGTATTTGCATTAGTGTCCATACAGCTCCGCTTCCAGGCTCTTACCGAGCAGCCAGCCTCGTGCGTGGCCCTCCTCCGAAGAGTCCTCCCCTGGTTACATGTAGAGTTGCTGGGCCTCCCCAATCCTGAGATGGCACCGAAACACCTTAGAATCCTCCTTCAGTTACTGCGCCTCGAACTAGCCAGTTCCCAGGCTCGGAAATGGATGGATCCACACCCCAGGCCATGAGGGCCCCTGGGGCTGGTCAGGAGGACCAGAACCATGGAGTCAGCAGACACTCATGGGCCGAAACGGAACCCAGGCTGGAATGGAACCCAGAACCACGTGACTTCAGCACATTAAGTACCCTCTCCCGGAATACACAGCGGCACAAACGCGCCCACTGATTGGCTCCGGGGAGAGATTGGTACCCAATGTGTCCAACCAGACTGCGTTCTAAGGCCTGATCACAGGTGCTCACCCACCTATGAGCAAAAAAGAAAAAGTACCGGAGCTACATATATATATATATATATATATATATATATACCATATATACTCGAGTATAAGCCGACATGAATATAAGCCGAGGCACCTAATTTTACCACAAAAAACTGGGAAAACGTATTGACTCGAGTATAAGCCTAGGGTGAGAAATGCACAGCTACTGTAAGTGGAAAAGAGGGTCAACAATGCCCATTTGCCACCTCATTGTGCCCATTTTCATGCCTCACTGTGCCCATTTGCAGCCATAGGTCCCCAAACTTCAAACTTGGAAGTTAAGGGTTCCTAAATGGCCCCTAGCTGCAGCCAAAGATTGGGGTCTCTGGACCCAAAGGGTCCCGAAATGACATTGCTGCAGAAGGACACAGTTGGCCGACTTTGGGGCCCCGTATCTCGGGTCACTTAGTGCTAGGAACCCCAAATTTGGTATGCAAACCCAATGAAACTAGCACTATAACGTATCCAAATGTGGAAAATGTCATTCTCTGCTGCAGAAAAGTGCTTAACATTTTTCGACCCAACTTTGGGGCCCCATATTTCGGGGCTACTTGGTGATAGGAGCACCAAATTATGTTATTTGATATGTTGTAGTGATAGTTCTACTGGGTTTGCATACCAAATGTGGGGTTTCTATCACTAAGTGACACCGAGATACGGGGCCCCAAAGTCGGATCGGAAAATGTTAAGCACTTTTCTGCAGCAGAGAATTAAATTTTACGACCCGATTTTGGTGCCCCGTATCTCGGGGCCACTTGGTGCTATTTTATCTAATTTGGTATGCAAACCCAACATATCCAAATGTGGTGTTCCTATCACCAAGTGGCCCCGAGATATGTCATTCTCTGTGCTTGACTCGAGTATAAGTCGAGGGGGCATTTTCAGCCCAAAAAAATGTGCTGAAAAACTCGGCTTATACTCGAGTATATATGGTATATATACACACACACTTTTAGGCCCTTTCCCCTTTGTTTTTTTGGTATATACGAGCTTCTGATCATGTCTGCCTGAAAAAAAAGGGGGCCTTAGTGTATATACACAGTTTCAGCACCATGGAGAGGTATTGCTGGCAGATACAACTACCAACACCAGTGTCAGCTGTCATCTGTCAATGGAGGGACATAGATTAACATCCCCAACATGCACAAGCCATTGTGCAGAGAAATGTTCAGATACAGATGGAAGGAAGTTCAGGAGCAGAGCATTCCATACAGGGCTGGGACAAGGGGTGGGCAGGAGGGGCGGCTGCCCCTGGCGCAATGGTATATCGCAGGGGTAGGGGGCACCCTGAGCCTAACCCTAAGGGAAAGGGGTGCGCAGTTTGGCATCTTTGCCCTGGGCACTGGATGACCTTGTCCCGGCACTGATTCCATACCTAATAGAGTTAATTATTTTGGATGGACACCCAACATCCTCTCAGCAGGCAGTTGACTTATCTTTGTACTGCTTACATTTCCTTTGGGCTTCAGTGGAGATATCTCCCCAGCTGATTCCCCAGCCAAAGCCATGATCTGCAGTGACTATTATTTATGACTTTCTGAGTAATGTAAAATAAATAGTAAATCGAGCACAAAGAATATTCTGTTTAAGCTGCTGAAATGTAAATAGTGATTCCCAGACTAAGTCGTGACGGAATAGCAATAACTTACATATTGACTCATTAGAAAATACGACTGAATATCATGATGAGGTTTGATCTTGTGGTCACTTCTATACTTCAAATGGGATAGCTTAAAGTGTTTGTCTTGTTTTTTCCCCCATAAAAATAACAAACATGTTATACTTACTGTACATGCTCTGTGTAGTGGTTTTGCACAGAGCAGCCCAGATCCTACTCTTCTCGGGTCCCTCTTCTGTGATCCTGGCCCCTCCCTCCTGTTCAGTGCCCCCACAGCAAGTAGCTTGCTATGGGGCACCCGAGCCGAGTCACAGCTCCCTGTGTCCATTCAGACACAGAGCCCCGACCCGAACCCACCCCCTCTCTCCCCTGATTGGCTAGCTGACTTTGAATGACAGCAGCGGGAGCCCATGGCACCACTTCTGTGTCTCAGCCAATCAGGAGGGTGAATCTCGGGTTGGCTGAGACACTCGTGGACATCGCTGGACAGAGAGGGACCTCAGGTAAGTATTAGGGGGGCTGAGGGGGGGGCTGCGGCACACAGAAGGCTTTTTATCCTATTGCATAGAATGCATTAAGACAAAAAACCTTCTGACTTTACAACCTCTTTAACCAGAAAGTGATGCTAGTACATGATTTCAGGTGAAATACTTCCTGGCTACTAACTACAGATGGGGCAGTAAGGGCTCAGTCAATAAAAAGTGATCAGAGGCCAATGGCTTTATGTGCCATTTAGAAGGTGTTTAGCTACATCTGATTAAGTTTACAAGTCATTGGCTTTAGTGAACAAAAAGTCGAGTTTACCTAATCAGAGAGCTCGGATAACCTAATGTTGTAACATAAACATAAATAAAAGAAATGAGGCATAAAACAAAGTCAAAATCAGCTTCCTGAAACATTCCATTGCTCCTGGATTAATGCCACCAAAATGTAAGTAATAGTGGGTGGTAACTAGTGTAAAAAGTATTCATACCTCTTGACATTTTCCACATTTTGTCATGTTACAACCAAAAACGAAAATGGATTTTATGTGATAGTCCAACACAAGTGGCACATAATTGTGAAGTGGAAGGAAAATGATAAATGGTTTTCAATTTTTTTTACAAATAAATATCTGAAAAATGTGGTGTGCATTTGTATTCAGCCCACTTTACTCTGATACCCCTAACTAAAATCTAGTGGAGCGAATTGCCTTCAGAAGTCACCTAATTAGTAAATACAGTCCACCTGTGTGTAATTTAATCTCAGTATGAATACAGCTGTTCTGTGAAGCCCTCAGAGGTTTATTTGAGAACCTTAGTGAAAAAACAGCATCGTGAAGGCCAAGGAACACAGCAGACAGGTCAGGGATCAAGTTGTGGAGAAGTTTAAAGAAGGGTTAGGTTAAAGAATATGATAAGATATGTATAGCAGGAACATATCAAGAATATGAAATGTTGGGTTTACCTATTCTTTAAAGGACAATATTGAATATTGTAAATCCTTTAGAAAAAATACTTGGGGATGCCTTAAAGCTGCATGTGCTGTTACAGAAACAGTACAGTTTAGTCCTTTGATAGTAAAACATTTGGTCAATGATGTTACCCAGGATCTCAGAGCTATTGTTTAACAGCAGTGTCAGGGATCTGTCATTTATCAGCATTAGTCATTTATCAGCATTAGTTCAGTGGGGATACATCAGCAACATAGCTGGGTGGTAGGTTCATGGTTGCATTAGTATCCCTTATTACTTATTCCCCAATATGTAAAATATAAATAAACAACATAAATATTAAATTAGAAAAATAAACAATGCACCCCAATGTACATAGTTACATAGTTAGTCAGGTTGAAAAAAGACACAATCCATCCAGTTCAACCACAAAAAAAAAAAAGAGAAAAAACAATATCATACAATCCCATATACCCAATTCTATACCCACACTTGATCCAGAGGAAGGCGAAAAACCCCAGCAGAGCATGATCCAATTTGTTAAAGCAGGGGAAAAAAAATTCCTTGCTGATCCCCCGAGAGGCAATCGGATTTTCCGTGGATCAACTTTAACTATAAATGTTGGTACCCAGTTATATTATGTACATTTAGGAAATAATCCAGGCCTTTCTTAAAGCAATTTACTGAGCTGCCCAGAACCACCTCTGCAGGGAGTCTATTCCACATTTTCACAGCTCTTACTGTGAAGAAACCTTTCCGTATTTGGAGATGACATCTCTTTTCCTCCAAACGTAAAGAGTGCCCCCTTGTCCTCTTTGTTGACTGTAAAGTGAATAACTCAACACCAAGTTCACTATATGGACCCCTTATATATTTGTACATGTTGATCATATCCCCCCTTAATCTTCTGTTATCAAGAGTTAATAAATTCAGTTCCTATAATCTTTCCTCATAGCTGAGCTCCTCCGTGCCTCTTATCAGTTTGATTGCCCTTCTCTGCACTTTCTCCAGTTCCCCGATATCCTTTTTGAGAACTGGTGTCCAAAACTGAACTGCATATTCCAAATGAGGTCTTACTAATGATTTGTACAGGGGCAAAATGATATCTCTCTCTCTGGAGTCCATACCTCTCTTAATACAAGAAAGGACTTTGCTCGCTTTGGAAACCGCAGCTTGGCATTGCATGCTATTATTGAGCTTATGATCTACCAAAACCCCCAGATCCTTCTCCACTACGGATTCCCCAGTTGTACTCCCCCTAGCATGTATGATGCATGCATATTCTTAGCCCCCAAGTGCATAACTTTACATTTATCAACATTAAATCGAATCTGCCACATAGTCGCCCAATTAGAGCATTGAGGTCGGCTTGTAAATTGGAGACCTCCTGTAAGGACGTTATTCCATTGCATAGCTTGATGTCATCTGCAAAGACAGAAATGTTACTTTTGATCCCAGACCCAATATCATTTATAAAGATATTAAAAAGTAAGGATCCCAACACTGAACCTTGGGGTACACCACTGATAACCTTAGGCCATTCAGAGTAAGAATCATTAACCACGACTCTCTGAATTCTGTCTTTTAGCCAGTTTTCTATCCATTTATAAACTGATATTTCCAAACCTGTAGACCTTACCTTACACATGAGCCGTGTGTGCGGAACTGTATCAAAAGCTTTTGCAAAATCCAACTATACCACGTCCACCGCCACCCCGTAAAGCCACTCTGTAAATAACAGATCCTGCTGTGGTAATGTAAACAGTCAATGATATCATGAGTGTAGTGTGCCCCCCAAATACCAGAACCGGTGCCTCTTCAGCATTATTAATTAAGAGCTGTGGAAAAACTTTTGTTGTGGTTAGAGTATAACACCATATATGATGTTTTAACTTTTTTACAAATCACACAGCTCACCCTGTTTTTAAACGCAAACTGTTAGACAGGAGAATTCGGTTGATTGCAGGCTGGCTGGGAATTTCTTTGGTTTTGTTTTGAATGCATTGCCCTTCCATGTGCTCCTTGCTGCAAAGGCCAGTTATAGTTGAGGGCAGTGGCCATTTGTTTGTAATGTTTTCCATATACTCAATGACAGGTTGACCATTTTAACAGTTTACTGCAATGTATCCACGTTTAAGTAATACAATTCTACTGTTTTACTACTTGTGGCTATAAACCCCCCCCCAAAACAGCTACACTATGTTAATAGGGATCTCCTGTTTCTCTGCCCGCCTTCCTTGTGTAGCAATGACCCCCTAAGGGACTGCTGATAATTGATTGGGCCTACACTCTACCTCTCATCCCCAGAAATTGGCATTGACCCCCTAGGCACAACTGTGTGGTAGTGTAAGATGCAAGACCCAATGGGTAAGGGTAACACAGCAATAACACAATACTCTGTATATTTACCATTACCTGGATATCCACTACTCCACCAGCTATAATTATTAATAGAGTCTCACACGTGTTGTAACCACACAGTCAATTTGCTGAAAAAAACTTGTTTACATATTAGACATAGTGATAATTCTGATATGCAGAGTGAGAATAACATCAATCAAGGTATGCGTGTGTGAACCCAAACTTTGATGGTCACTTGTGCCTTTGAATATGCAGACAGGCGGCAAGTGGGACTTGCGCTCAGTATGGCAAAACCTTGACACTGAGCACTTTCCCACTCCCACCTCAGAGAATACACATACCAAATGTATAACGCAAAATCAGGTGTAATACAATAGGATAATACAATACAGATATTTATCTTGCCTACTCAAGGGCTCCCCCTAGGTTTCAATGCACTTCTCAATATTGCTGAGGTGGGTTATACTGCTATATAACCACAGGTAAAAGTCTCTTGTCGTCTTCTTTCTTCAGCTAGCTTATTAGACCGCAGTATTTATAATCCAGATAGTGAACGAGTAATTGTAGGTCATATAGTGAGTAATACTTTGATGGTTGTATACTTATGGCAAAAGACAATTCGTATAACTCCTCCTTAGCGGTGGATGTGTTGTAACATTAACTTATAGCACATGGACAGCAGTCCTGCAGTTCGAATGTGTGAGCTATGGCTGAATGAGAATACTTCTGTAGGACTACAAATCCCACCAGCCGCCTGTAACCTAGCAATGCAGCAACAGTATGCTCTATTGATATGGGCAAGTGCCCGCTCACCACACTAGGTCCAGGTGCCTGCAAAGTTCCTTTTTTGGAAGTTCAGTCCGGTCCAAGCTGGCGCCGTCACACGTGTCACTCCTTCTGATGACTTTGATGCCGGAAACTTCAGAAATACTGGGCTCTCTGGTCCATCCGCACACTGGTCCCACTGACTGTGCTCTGGAGCTCCTTGGAGGCCAAGCCAATTCCGCCTTGTAGGCCGCAGTCTGTCGGTCACACACACAGACCTCACTGCAGGCAGGCCTTGAACGGCGTCACAAGAGACTGGAAACATGCCACGCCTGTCCCTTTTATATCCTTACCCAGCAGGCTGTTCTGTGGCTTGGGTTTGTGGGTAAGTGAACTGGGCATTGTGGCTAAGTAGTTCCCAAACTGAGTTAAACATATGAGTCACTTCCTCATTAAACTACCCAGTCCATAATGCATTGCAGTGCTGTATTTCAACTTTGAAGGAAAAAAAAATGCCTTGACTGTGTTTCAACATAAACAAGGACACTAGAGGGAGTTGTTCCCTTACTGAAAGCACATCACATATTTAAGTGGCAAAAACTCCTGCTCTACACTTGTTTTTTCTACTATCCAATTTTTTCAAGAGCAGCGACTACATAGTGATACTTATTATATTGCTCACAATCTCACTGACATATATGTAAAGGCAAGACATTTTTTTACCTTTTCACGCAGGCACCTTCCAGCCCTTTAAGAGGTTTATGACACCGGGAGATGGGGTGGGGCCTAAGAGCATGTGACCTCTGTGATTGGCTGTCACAGCGCTCATGTGATCTGAAAACTGCCGATCACAAGCAGCAATCGGGAGCTTTTGGTTAGGCGCAGGCAACTGTGACGCTTGCGCGCTCTCTGCACAGCTGTTTGGGCGGCAATTGATGCAAATATGTGGCCCCTCTGCGCCAAGCACCACACGCCTAGAGGCCGCATATTTGCGTATGGCCAGCGTCAAGGGGTTATTCTTGGATAGAGTAGGGAATGGTTAAATCCTCTGCCAGGTCTTCATTGTTCTTTATTATTTTTGTGTCTTTTTTAGAAAATGTCCCCCTCTATTTGTCCTGGTGACCATTGGTACCAAGGCAGAAAGTGATGAAGTGATGAGAAATCCTACATTTTTAGATGTTTCATGAAAACAAAGGTGGGGCAATGGGCACACATTTTCTGAGGACAACTGTCTATGCATAAAATTCTGCTCACTTTGAGATTTCGTCTTACTTCCTGTTCTGTCTATAAGACAAGAGGTGAAAGGAAAAGGAAATCTCTCCAGCAGGACACAGAAAAATAACCTCATAGGTGGTTTCACCCTTCCCTGTTCTATCAACAAAAGAAAGAGTTTTGGCTAGGCATGCATTTTAACCTCTTCAGCTCCGGAACCAGGGCCAGGCCATTTTTGCGATAAGGTACTAAGTTACCTTAACTGACAATTGCGCGATCGTGCGACACTGTACCTAAATAAAATTAATGTCCTTTTTTCACACAAATAGAGCTTTCTTTTGGTGGTATTTAATAACCTCTGCAGTTTTTATTTGTTTGCGCTATAAACAAAAATGACTGACAAGTTTGAAAAACAACTATATTTTTCACTTTCTCCTATTAAACATATCCAATAATTTTTTTTAAAAAAATCTAATTTCTTCATCAATTCAAGCCAACATGTATTCTGCTACATATTTGTGGTAAAAATTGCAATAAGCGTATATTGATTGGTTTGCACAAAAGTTATAGAGTCTACAAACTATGGAATATATTTATGGAATTTTAATATTTTTTTTTTTTTTAACTAGTAATTGCATCGATCCGCGATTTTTAGCAGGACTGCGATATTGCAGCGGAAAAATCTGACACTAAGTGACACTCTTTGGGGACCAGTGTCACCAATACAGTAATCAGTGCTAAAAAAATACACTGCCACTGTACTAATGAAACTGGGAGTGCTTGCTAACTGTTGGGGATGTGCTTTGACTGGGGGAAGACAGAGATCCGTGTTCCTGCTTAGCAGAAACACAAGATCTCCATCTTCCTCTTTGACAGAATGGCGATCTGCCTTGCTTACATAGGCAGACCGCCGTTCTGCCTCTCAAAGGTAACGATCACTGGGTGCCTGCGAACATCGGGTCCGCCGGACCCGCTGATTGGCTCCCTCTGTGTCCAATCACAGCAGTAGAGGGTCGCGGTCAGCGCATACTTAGCAGAAACACAAGATCTCCATCTTCCCCTCTGACAGAATGACGATCTGCCTTGCTTACATAGGCAGACCGCCGTTCTGCCTCTCAAAGGTAACGATCACTGGGTGCCTGCGAACATCGGGTCCGCCGGACCCGCTGATTGGCTCCCTCTGTGTCCAATCACAGCAGTAGAGGGTCGCGGACAGCGCATACTTAGCAGAAACACAAGATCTCCATCTTCCCCTCTGACAGAATTACGATCTGCCTTGCTTACACAGGCAGACCGGCATTCTGCCTCTCTCGGTAACGGTCGCTGGGTGCCTGCGAACATCGGGTCCCACTGGTTTGGCTCCCTCTGTGTCCAATCACAGCAGGAGAGTGTCACCGGCAGCGCGCGCAATGCGCCCCAGACCCGGAAATAGAAATCAAATACAGGTACGTGATTTTGCGCTGAAGGGCCGCTCTGCTGCAGTAAATATACAAGGGGCGGCCTGAAAGCGGTTAAAGGTGAAGGCATACCTGAAAGTGGGGGAGGCAACACTGCACGCCAATCAGGCTTCAAAGTGCTGGCCATTAAACAGTGAAAGCTTCCTGAGCATAAGATAGAGAATAGAAAACAGAGTACCGCTGTTCCTTCACTGTCCAATCACAAGCTGGGATAAGGGTTCTAAACTCAGGCTTAGAGCTCAGCTGTAATGAAGCCTACAGAGATGTTTCAGGGAGTGCCGGACTGGTGCTACATTGTCTGGCATGGTACCTGAATTAGCACTGGTTAAACAGAATAACACAAATTACGTAAGGAAAAACAGTTTAGTTAAATGTGTGTTTGTCTATTTTCCTGGAGTTTAGTATTATTAACTGATTGTGAAGAAAACACGAATACTTGGAAAGGAACTAGAAAATGTAAGATTGTAATAGTGGTAATTGGAATAGAAAGAGAGATCTCTAGGAAGGGAAACGATTCATCTGAAAGAAAAGCAGATAATTGGGATTGATAGAGAAAATACTTGTAAAGGGAAAGCAGACATTTGAGATGGAAAAATAGATCAAAGTTAATAGGTACTCTGGTTTAAAACATAATTGGTGTAGAAAAGAAGAACTTTGAATTTGAAAAGGAGATCATTAGAGCAAAAGTAGAAATTCTAAAAACAGAGAGGAATAGAGAGATATCAAAGTTGGAGATCAATAACGAAGGCGTGAAAGAGGTAATTGCTGTAGGAAGGAAGACATTTTCTTTTAGGTATGGGAATGAAGGAAAATAGGATGGGAAAGAATTGTTCTGGGGTTAAAGTGATTGTATTTGTAAAATAAACAAATATAATATTATATATTATATATTTATAATATATATAAAAGCACTCGCAGTTTACCAGAAAAGGTGTGAATGGGGTTCTAGCCCTGGACCAGGCCTCCGGGTCTGATGTAGAGTTGCCACCTCATCCCTTTAAACCCGAACACCTTTGAATTCCACCGGTTCTGAAGCTAATTAAATGCAGATAAGGCACCAAGTGAGTTTAATTACCACCTTAATCAGCCACAGAACCTGTGTAATTAATACCCTTTTGGGTTTAAAGGGATGAGGTGGCAACCATAGTCTGATGCTTTATGGCTCCAGTATAGAACAAATAATACAAACAAAGCTAAAGACAAGGTAGAGATAAAATCAGTCTCTGCAAGTCACTAGCAATTGGTAATAAGATTCTTTATTATTTTTATTTTTATTTATTTTTATTTATTTTTTAAGATTTCTTATTTGAGCTACCCAGTTTAAAATGTTCTGTTCTGTTTAAAATTCCTGATCTGCAGAAGATAAAACGATAATAAAAATCAGTTGCGTTACATTTATTTCCATTTGCCAATGTAAACAAACTGC
>CM053029.1:90562985-90594763 GCA_028564925.1 Lithobates sylvaticus
AGGAGGAGACACTATGGAAGATGCTCCAGGAGAGGACAACGGAGCAGCTTTCCCCAAGCCTGCTGCGCTCTCACCGCCTGCATCCAAGGTAAGGGCAGCGGGTGGTGATGGGGTAGTGTGTTAGTTCCGTGGGGAGGGGGGGTTGTGCCCCCTCAAAGAAACACCAGCCACCACTGCTACCTTTGCTTGTGCTAAAGCTCCCACATGATCCTCAACTGTGAGCCTCTAGACTGTTCCATTCTACCTTCACTTGAGTCAATGTTACTGAGTCTGAAGTGTCCTCTGCTGACTGAGCTTAACATTTTGGAGTATCCTATACCCCTTTATCCCTTTATAAGTTTCTCAGCAATAAAATCACCAAATAGACAAATCCCTAGACTGTTCTTTAAACCAGAGTGATTGAACTTTTACTGTGTGCCTGGCTGCCTCTGCACTATTTGGGAAAGAACCGTTGGAACCTAGCGGCCCCCACGGGGATAGCGCTACATGTTAATCAGTTATTGCTTATTAATACAAGATCTACATGAATGGATTCAGGGAGAAGTCATGATGAAACCCTCTTTAGAATTGACTGAATCTGTCCCAGAAATATTCTTCTTCACTGCTTCCTCACAATGAACAATGCACTTTATCTTTTATGTTGCCAAGAATTATAATCTGGGCAAAATTGTATAAACAGAAGATCATTAGCATTTCTCTGATATTGTTAAACAAATTAACTGATAATTAAAATGGATAATGAATTTAGAGAGATTTACACTTTTAGGAAGAAGAAAAACAAATATACTGTACTCCCACGTTCAGTAAAACATACACAGAGTTAATGAGAGCAAATGCGGTCTGCGGAGGAATGAAGACGCAGTTCTGGTCATATGTCCCTTTGCTGTAAAAGCAAAACTTTGTAGAATTGGTGGCCCGAGTAACAAATCTTATTTTAATACCTACCTAATACTCCAACCTGTGCCTGATTTATTTGATAATTCCCAAAGTAGACCTTTGGAATTCATTAACAATTCTGTACGCAGATACAAATCTTTACTGGATTCCAAGTTTCATGGTCTCGAGTCTTCCAACTCAAGCTTTTCCGTCTGTGTTTTAGATTGCAGATGTCCTGCCGTCTGTTGTTTTCAGGGAGACATCTGTCTGTTCTAATTCTATAATTGGGTAAGTTCAGATTGACTGAAAATAAAACAATCTTTAGGTAGCTAACCCTGTAATTGATTTTATTTCAACAGTTGATGAGCATGTATGCTGATTACCCTGTGCAATGTACATATAATTACTAGAGAAAAAACTGATTTGTATATTTAATAAATCAAAATAAAATATGACACAAGCATAAAAAACACAACTTTGGGTAAACCTCAGAAGTCAAAATGTATACTTATTGAAAATGTATTCTCGCTAAAAATCCACCATAGTAGATGGCACTTAATGTAAATATGTACTGAGAGAAATACAGAGGCTGTCACTTCTGAAAATGCTAGGAACCTAACTTAAAGTGGATGTAAACCCACTCTCATCCTTTCTAAACTACTGCAATATTGGTTATCTAGAAGGATATACGTGCCTCCTGCATGTATACTTATCTGTCAAATGTCTCCCCTCTGCTATGAGACCCAAACAACTGCAGATTTTGTGGGTGGGTCTGTTTTCCAGGGCTCAGTGAGTGGGTGGAGTCGTGATGTCAGTAGACTCCCCGCCCACCTCTACACTCCCCTTATCAACATGCACTTTCTCCTGTGTATTTCTTACACTGAACTTCTGCTATGATCACTAACATCCAGTCAAAACCCAGAAAAGTCCCCACATGACTTCAGCCTGCCCAATCATGCTGAGGTGTGGAACAGCCAATCCCTGCAGAGCTGCTGAAGTAAGGAGTGGGGGTGGGAATTTAAAAAAAATGCATGTCTTAGGCTAGTCCATGAGATATGTAAATCACCTGTAAATCACAGCAAGGGGGAAGAACAGTCAAAGTTTTATTTCACTGAAAAAAGATATGAGGATTGCTCAGAGCTGAATTGAGCCTGGGTTCACACTATAGCGAATTCGCAGCGGGGCAAAATACTGCAAATTCGCAGGACATTTGAAAACCCATTGTTTTCAATGGGGCACGTTCACACATGTCCGGGGCATGCGCACTGCGAATTGCCGAAAAAACCGCAACCGTCTTTGGTGCAGTGCGGGACGGATCAGGTGCGAATTCAGGCCCATTATCTTCTATGGGCACGCATCTGATTCGCACCTGGCTTGCGTTCTGAACAGAAATTCGCAAGTCATTGTACTACCTCTGAGGGGGAAGTCCACGCCCAATAAAAAAAAAAAAAACCCGGCATAGATTCCCCCTCCAGAGACATACCAGGCCCTTAGGTCTGGTATGGATTTTAAGGGTACCCCCTACGCCGAAAAAACGGCGTGGGGGTCCCCCCAAAATCCATACCAGACCCTTATCCGAGCACGCAGCCTGGCAGGTCAGGAAAGGGGTGGGGACGAGCGAGCGCCCCCCCCCCTCCTGAACCGTACCAGGCCGCATGCCCTCAACATGGGGGGTGGGTGCTTTGGGGAAGGGGGGCGCCCTGCGCCCCCCCACCCCAAAGCACCTTGTCCCCATGTTGATGAGGACAAGGGCCTCTTCCCGACAACCCTGGCCGTTGGTTGTCGGGGTCTGCGGGCGGGGGGCTTATCGGAATCCGGGAGCCCCCTTTAATAAGGGGGCCCCCAGATCCCGGCCCCCCACCCTATGTGAATGAGTATGGGGTACGATGTACCCCTACCCATTCACCTAAGGTGTAAAGTGTAAATAAAAAAAACACACAATTTTTAAAAAAAATATTTTATTGCACTGCTCCGGGGGTCTTCTTCCGTCTTGGGGGGTCTTCTCGCCGGACTCCTCCGCTATTTTACCTAGCTCTTTTACCGAGCGGAGAAGCCCGGCTTTCTTCTTCGTCGTCGCCGCCATCGTCTGGGGGTCTCGATCCGCCTTCGGGGGGGTCTTCCGGGGTCTTCCGGGGTCTCTTCTGTTCTTGCCGCTGTCGTCGCTTTCTGCGCCGCCGCCTTCTTCTTCTTCTTCTTCTTCCGATGTTGACTCGTCGCTCTCTCTGGCCGGAATGGCAGAGCCGCGCTGTGCTGGGACTTATATAGGGACAAGGGGGCAGGGTCACATGCTCATGTCACATGGTGACCCCGCCCCATATGATGTCACAGTCCCGGAGGATTCTGGGACTGTGACATCATAGGGGGCGGGGTCACCATGTGACATGAGCATGTGACCCTGCCCCCTTGTCCCTATATAAGTCCCAGCACAGCGCGGCTCTGCCATTCCGGCCAGAGAGAGCGATGAGTCAACATCGGAAGAAGAAGAAAAGAAGAAGAAGAAGAAGAAGAAGGCGGCAGCGGTGCAGAAAGCGACTACAGCGGCAAGAACAGAGGAGACCCTGGAAGACCCCGGAAGACCCCCGAAGGCGGATCGAGACCCCAGACGACGGCGGCGACGAAGAAGAAGAAAGCCGGGCTTCTCCGCTCGGTAAAAGTGCTAGGTAAAATAGCGGAGGAGTCCGGCGAGAAGATCCCCCAATACGGAAGAAGACCCCCGGAGCAGTGCAATAAAATATTTTTTAAAAATTGTGTTTTTTTTTTTTTTTTTTACACCTTAGGTGAATGGGTAGGGGTACATCGTACCCCATACTCATTCACATAGGGTGGGGGGCCGGGATCTGGGGGCCCCCTTATTAAAGGGGGCTCCCGGATTCCGATAAGCCCCCCGCCCGCAGACCCCGACAACCAACGGCCAGGGTTGTCGGGAAGAGGCCCTTGTCCTCATCAACATGGGGACAAGGTGCTTTGGGGTGGGGGGCCGCAGGGCGCCCCCCTTCCCCAAAGCACCCACCCCCCATGTTGAGGGCATGCGGCCTGGTACGGTTCAGGAGGGGGGGGCGCTCGCTCGTCCCCACCCCCTTTCCTGACCTGCCAGGCTGCGTGCTCGGATAAGGGTCTGGTATGTACCTTGGGAGGACCCCCACACCGTTTTTTCGGCGTAGGGGTACCCTTAAAATCCATACCAGACCTAAGGGCCTGGTATGCCTCTGGAGGGGGAACCCATGCCGTTTTTTTTTTATAAAAAATTTGGCGTGGATTTCCCCCTCAGAAGTAGTACAATGAGTTGCGAATTTATGTCAGCAGCTGATTCGGACCTAAAACGCGTACAATCCGCAGAACAGCCGGCGTTTCACTGCGCAGTCACGCAGGGCCTTGATTTCACACCTCACTAGTCTGAACCCAGGCTAACTCTTTTAGGCTATTTTATCTCCAGGTCGGATGTTCTTTTTTCACAAGAATAGTGTGAATCAGAAAAACACCACATTTTGGCCCCTAGATGGAGCTGGTAATTATAGGAAATACATACTTGCTTGCTTTAATCCTGAACTCAATCTAGTGGCCATTGTTTGATAGTTTCATAAATCATGCCACGTTCTGTGTGCATTTACATGCTCCACGTTCAAAATGCACTTGGTGTGGGACCTGCTGCGGGTGTAAATGTATTCCTAATGGCACTTGAAATGCAGATTGCAATGCATTTGCCTGCATCACATGGATCACATGGTACTTGTGTATGTATGGGCTGAAAATTGCATTGCACTAAATTGCACAGGAATGCGGACCCACCCTAACTGCTAACAAGCGTTAGCTGGATTTGGGCTTTAAAGTATTTGTCTTTTACTTAAAGTGGTTCTAAAAAGGCTGAAGGTTTTTTATCTTAATGCATTCTTTGCATTAAGATAAAAAACCTTCAGTGTGCAGCAGCCCCCCTCAGCCCATACTTATGGGAGCCCATCTCGATCCAGCGATGTTGCATGAGAGCCTTGGCTGTCCAGGACTCTCCGTCCTGATTAGCTGAGACACAGCATTGGGCCTGCTGTCAATCAAAGTCAGTGAGCCAATGAGGAGGGAGAGGGGTTGGGGCTGAGCCACTGCTCCTTGTCTGAATAGACACACAGAACAGCGGCTCAGCTCGGGGGCCCCCATAGCAAGCGGCACTCGGAGGGGCCAGGAGCGCCGGTGGGGGACCAGAGAAGAGGAGGATCGGGTCTGCTCTGTAAAAAAACACTGCAGAGCAGGTAAGTATAATGTGTTTGTTATTTTTAAATGAAAAAAAAAAAAACAAGGCTTAAATATCACTTTAAAGTCCATTATAAAACTGCAACTTTATCTAGGACTATCCTGTCTAGAGGGCGACAGTCCTGCTGTGTGTTTTCACTGCAGAATGAACAGACGATACAATTATATTAGAGAGCGGATTGTAACATAAATTGCTATATTGATGTTAGCGACAAACTGCATCATATATGTTTTTTTTTTATAATATGATTGGTCTAAAGCTGGTCACATACATAACAATACATTTTAATAAATATAAAACGAAATTATGAGTGGCCAGTTTAAGGGAGACCTTTACACCCGGACAGCTTTCCTTTGAAGGGCCGTTAAAGGCTGTTAAAGAGGAAGTAAACCCTGATGGATGTTATTTTCTTTGTTTCCCTGCAAAGGTAAAGCATAATGGACTACTATGCATTGCATAGTAGTCCATTATGTGACACTTACCTGCGGGAGAAGCCTGCAATGTCCTTGTCTTCCTCGCTAGTAGGAAGCTAGCACGAACTCTGGCTCTGTGACTGGCCAGAGTCGCGTGACGTCACTCTTTTAACGGCATGACCCGAGCTAGAAACGGCACAGCGTGCCCTTTCTAACTCCGGCGCATAAGAAATCGCCCTATGGCGATTTTCAAATATCTCCTAGACCGTGCAGATATTTCAACCACCTACAGGTAAGCCTTAATCTAGGCTTACCTGTAGGTTAAAGTGGTTGTAAAGGGTTTACAACCACTTTAAAGGCCTCTGGAAGCCCAATATCGTGGTGTGAAAATTTAAGCCAACCATGTGAATCACACTTATTAGTGAAAGTGGCCATTCATGAGCAGTGAATTGCCTGCTGGCTCTTATAGTGGAACTAAACCCACCTATCCTTTACAGCCAAGGAAGCTGTCGTTTCGGCCGTTGTTTGATCTGTAGTTACAATGGTATTGTACAGGTGATCAGTTACAACATCAGCTATTTGATGGCTTGACAGTTCAGTTGACAGCACATGCACCTGTGACAGTTATCAATCAAGGCATGCCTTGAAACTGTTTTGGCAAACCATTAGATTGTTGGGTTTAGTCCCCCTTTAAGGGTTTGTTTACACTAGTGTAAGTCCTCTGAAAAGGTAGTTGTGGTAGATAATTCTATTGAGGGTGTTTGACAGGTGGTGAGGAGGCAATATGTCACCTTCTCACTGCCTGTTTTATCCCCTAAAAGCCTGCACCACAGTGCCGCAACTACATGCATTACACGTGGTTGTGGTGCGACAAAATTTATGATGTGTCTTGTTTGGTGGACGGTACTACTCAATGAAGGGGACAGGGGGTTTAATTTATGTCAAGGACTGCAAAGCAAAGCATCAAAGCCATGGCATGTGTAAACCCTCACCTACTTCCTTTGCAGAATAAGGGGGAGCAGTTGGGGGTCCATCAAAATGCATTTCAACAGTTTTTTTTACTGCTCCCCATACATACATAAGTCCTAAAAGAGTCAAATATTACCACAAACCTTTGTGATCCTTTACTAGATTCACCAAATGGATGAATACAACACAAGTGTGGTGCCATCTTTGCTCCCTTTTCTCCCCTTAAAAGGGACCAATAGCTATTGCTTTTGATAATTAGAGATTACATATGGGTGCAACACTGCATGAAATTATTTGTCACAAGTGTTGCTTGCAATGCTTCCATGGCTTGCTAGTATCTGGTTGTGTTTAGCCTTCCTAAAAAAACATGGCTTTGGAGCCTTTTTTAATATTAGAATTCTGTGTCTATTTTCTTACGTTTTGTATAAAATATGTGTTTCCTAAATAACCATTTGGACTCACAATCCCAGATTCAGAGCGTTTTGCATTTTTCTTTTCTGAAAACTGAGATTAGCAGAAGTTGTTTTTGCACCAGGGACCAGCCATTGGCGATACTTTTAATTTTATTTATTTTTTATTCTTTATTTAGTCATTCCACAATTGACAAATAAGTCACATATCCTGAGATGTTGTGCAATAAATGGAATTCTCAGACAAGTTTTTTAAATGTAAATAATAAAATGTACTAGCACAGAGAAAGGAAAGTAATAGTCCCTGTTAATTGTTAATAACATATGCTTACAGTGCTATCTCAATATAGTCAATGTGGGCCAGCATTTCTTTCTGCACAGTAGAGTGAGGGAACAGAGAGGGAGAGTATGTTACTGGGGGGGGGGGGGGGGGTGAGAGGAATAGTTTGGGAAATGGAAGTATAGTAAGAAAAGAAGGATATCTTCTCCCAATCTCTCCTTATAGTAGTTGGAAATAATTTATCAGAAATACATTTACTATAGCGCCAAAAAATTATCCTGCAGTCCCGGAAAATAGCGCCCAATTAAGACCAATTAAGACTTCAACTCTCAGAAACTGGGCACAAAAGCAAATGGAAAGCAGCGCTATTGCCGGCAAACATGCCTGTCAGATCACATATGTAGGAATAGTGGAAGTCAATGGGGCTTGAACCTGCAAAATCCAAAGTTCTCACTGAAGGCTTATATGCAAGTTCTTTGCCATAAAATGTGTTTGGGGACCTGGGTCCTGCCCCAGGGGACATGTATCAGTTGGAAAAATGTTTTTAAAACGGACGTTTTTATCAAGAGCAGTGCTTTTAATAAGGCTTAAAGTGAAACAATAAAAATTAAAAATTCCTTTAAATATTGTGTCTATAGTATGCCTGTAAAGTAGCACACCTTTCCTGTGTTTATTACTGTACTGCAGCTAAATTACATTTCTAAAGGAAAAAAATGTCATTTAAAATTGCTTGCAGCTGTAATGAATTGCTGGTTCCCTGTAGAGTACAAATCAAAGAAAAAAACGGCGCGGGTTTCTTCCCCACGAGTCCATTCCAGGTCCTTTGGGTCTGGTATGAATAAGGGGAACTCCACGCCAAAATGTAATAACAAAATGGCTCCCCCCCAAAATCCATACCAGACCCTTATCCGAGCACGCAACCTGGCAGGTCAGGAAAGGGAGGGGGCGAGCGAATGCCCCCCCCCAATCATACCAGGCCACATGCCCTCAACATGGGGAGGGTGCTTTGAGGTCTCCCCCAAAGCCCCTTGTCCCCATGTTGATGACAAGGGCCTCATCCCCACAACCCTTGCCCAGTGGCAGATCCCGCCCCCCATGTGAATGGGTATCAGGTACATTGTACCCCTACCCGTTCACCAAAGAAATGTGACAAAAGATAATAGTCGGATTTTGACAATTCCTTGATTAAAAATGTCTTCTTTTCCCCGCTTCTTCCTCCATTTTCCATGTCACTCCGAGATCCCGCCCCTTGTGACTTCACCGCCCGGGGCATGATGGGTCAGTGATGTAACAAGGGGACGGGTCTCATGCTGACATCATCCGGTGGCCACGCCCCAGTTATATATGATATGTGCGCTATGGAAGCGGACAGATCAGCTGGCCGCATCGTAACAGGAGGTTCGTTGTTATCATGTTCAGGAGGGAGGGCGCTCGCTCACCCCCCCCCTTTCCTGACCTGCCAGGTTGTATGCTCGGATAAGGGTCTGGTATTGATTTTGGGGGGGACCCCTACGTAATTCTTTTTTATTTTGGCGCAAAGATCCCCTTAAAACCGATACCAGACCTGAAGGGCCTGGTATGTATTTTGGGGGGACACCATTTAAATTTTTTTTTTAATTTTGCCGTGGAGTTCCCCTTAAAGTCCATACCAGATCCGAATGGCCTGGTATGCACTGGGGGGGGGGGACCCTACCCCGTTTTTTTCCTTGATTTTTGGAATTCCATAACATAATATTATTGGATAATTACATATCATTGCATGCATTTGAAGAGTTAAAATGATGGAATAACCCAAACTGGCATGCATTCGCTAATTATGCTGCTGAGTACATTGTACGTTGTCAGGAGGTGTATCACCCACGGGTGGGATTCAAACCCATGGCTTCAACCCTTGAAGGTAGCAGTGCATACCACTATGCTATGGAGCTGAGTAGAAATGGGGGCATGGTTCTGCGAACAATGAACAATATGCAGTGTTTGGGGCAAATTCGAAAGCCACCGGAACACCGTTAAAGTCTATGGGATACTAACATGAAAAATCAAAAGTGCTCATTTTAAAGGCTTATATGCAAGTTATTGTCATAAAAAGTTTGGGGACCTGGGTCCTGCCCCAGGGGACATGTATCAATGCAGCATTTTTTTTTAAAAAAGGCAGTTTTTTCGGTAGCAGTGATTTTTTTAATGCTTACATTGAAACAATAAAAATTAAATATTCCTTTAAATATTGTACATGGGGGGTGTCTATAGTATGCCTGTAAAGTGGCACATTGTTCCCATGTTTAGAACAGTACCACAGCAAAATTACATTTCTAAAGGAAAAATTGTCATATAAAACTGATCACTGCTGTAATGAATTGTCGGGTCTTTGCAATAGAGATAAAACTCATTGGGAAAAAAAGAGCATGGGACCCCCCCCCCCCCCCCCAGTCCATTACCAGGCCCTTTGGGTCTGGTATGAATATTAAGGGAAATCCCACACCAAATTTTTTTTTTTAAATGCCTAAAGGGCCTGGTACGGATATTAAGGGGAACCCTGCGCCAAAATAAAAAAATGGTGTTGAGGTCCCCCCAAAATCCATACCAGACCCCTATCCAAACACGCAACCTGGCAGGCCGCAGGAAAAGGGGGGAGAAGAGAGCACCCCCCCCCTCCTGAACCGTACCAGGCCACATGCCCTCAACATGGGGAAAATGCTTTGGGGTCCCCCCTGAAACACATTGTCCCCATGTTGATGGGGACAAGGGCCACGTCCCCACAACCCTTGCCCGGTGGTTGTGGGGGTATGCAGGCAGGGAGTTTACGGGAATCTGGAAGTCCCCTTTAACCCCCAGATCCTGCACCCCCCTATGTGAATGGGTATCGGATACATTGTACCCCTACACATTCACCAAAAAAAGTGTCAAAATGACAGTAGACAATTTTGGACAAGTACTTTTTAAAAAAAAAAAAAAAAACTGTCCCGCAATGTCCATTCATCTTCAAACACAGCGTCTGACCAATAAAAAAGTGATTCACAATTTGATTCACTTTATTAATTACTGCCCTCTATCCCCCACACCCTCACCGTTAAATTATTTCACTTGGAGCATCTCACCAAACTTGAATCACTCTAGTCACATCCTTATTTCCCCTCAATCGCATTTTTTTTCCCAAATACATACAGTAGTCTACCCATTTCATTTACCTTATTTCATCTAGACTCCAGTCTATTGATTTGTTAGCCCCCCCTCCTTTTACTGGTGATGCCCTGTGCCTTGTTTTTGCTGGGATGTGGGTAAGCAGTCTCGCTTCTTCCCCTGTATAACATAAACATACTGCTTGATCCATATTTTGTTTCAAACACTGTTACTTTTCATGTATGTGACTAATTATATTGTCATTGACTACTTGTCAATCAAATTACAGATATCTTCCTGATGAAGCAGCTTTAATCCGCAAAACTAGTTGAGATATTATCCGTGATCAGCTATCCCACTGTGATCTTCCCCGCTTGGGGAGTATTATCTTGGTGATACACATGGATTGTTACCCATGCTTTTAACCTGTAACTGACTTCTTTGTTATTTGTTATGTGTTAATAAACTTTTGTACCATTTTACACAATTGCTCATATATTTAAACTTACTCTTATTGTATTGTACCTAGATAGTCCATTTGCCCCCTTCTTTTTTGGGGAGACCTGATTAGGGACAAGGCTCACGATTCCTTTATTTCTAAGTTTCAGGGGGGTTGGTGGCTGGTTTAGAGAAGTAAAAAGGCTCCCAAAGACTGTTTGAATAGTTGAATAGCAGAGGCGCCCATGATGACCTAGTTTTAGTAATACAATACAGTGTGCCTGTCCTCAGTCCAAAATGGCTGACCACATATGGTTGGTGGAGCTGTGCTAATATTAAGGTTATACAAACCTATAAGCACACATATTACCCTCACTATTCTAGTGCATTTTACTTCATCACATTGTCTGTAAAACACGTGATTACCTGACACATATATATATTCTACCTTCTTGGTTCCTTGCAGGCAAAGTTTACACTTTATGTCACGAACAAAAGCACCTGAGACATCCGTGCATTATGATAATGACGAAGTGTTCCTTTGTATAATTCCCACTTATAATATTCACTTCCCACAATCCAGACAACTTTCCAGCGTTGTACCTGTAGGGAGTTGTGATGATAGCTGACAGAGTCTATTTCTTGGGCTGTTAGTGGATGATATTCTCTAATTACCTTTCTAGAGACTACTGGTTGAATATGCACTATGGCAGGGACTACAGTTTTAGTCTGCAGACAGTTTTAAATACATTTTTCTTTTTGCATATTAGAATAGGTGGCAAGGATGAACCTAATATATTAAATATGACCAATGACAGGACAAAGTTATTTCCTGTCAAATAAAACATTAAAGAATAGCTATAATAGTTTTGAATCAATTTTATTTTACTTTGTTTTTATAGTTGATCATTTTAAACTGATATTAAAGGATAAGTTTAACTTAAAAAAAAAAAATACATGCACGTCTTTTTGCTGGTAAAATTTTTTTATTAGGAGCTTGTAAAGCATTGCCATGATCAGCAGATCGTTGGTGAAATCTCAGGCTTTTGCAGACTGTCAGTGTAGCTGATTGCCATACCTTGTACAGGCAGGCAGTTACTGAATGACAGGAAGAATCAATGAGCTACCAAGAGCGCTCATCTTCAATGAGAACTACAAGCCATCAGCAGCAACGGATGACGGTAGTTGTAGTTCTCCTATTCAGAGAACCCTGTGAATGAATGACGCTGCCAAATGGGCAGAGTCCCGTACAGCCACAGTTTTTTAAATTGTGACAGCGGGTGTGGTGAAAATATCCCCAGCCTGCTGCAACAATGGGGACTTGGGGGGGGGGCTGTTCAGTAAATGCATGGGTGTAGCATAAGGGGTTGCAGAGGTCACAATTGCAACCCCGCTGCTAGCTCCAGGGGACCCCTGCAGCCTCCCTTATCATATCCTCAACAAAGTCCAGCTCCGATCTGCCCTAGGGCCCCACATCCACGCTCCAGTACTGGGCTTCCACTTTGCCTTCCACAGTCCAAACCCCTCTGTTCTCGTTGGCTGGGAAGAAGCTGTGAGCGGTTTCTTGAATGGAGAGGAGAATGAGGTGAGAACAGCCCAGGATGGGGAAGTGTCTGGCAACATGGAATGGTAAGGGAGCTCAGCGAGTTAAGAGGAGGAGAGTGCCATCCTGTAGCCATGATTCGACTGATGTCACTGGTGAGGTAAGACACCGCTCAATGTCTCCTAGTCACCAGCTGGGATTCTCTGTACCCCCCTCCCCCACCCGGAGATGTCTGCTTACCCCACTTCCCTGACAACTGGGGAAAAGACACACATTTCCGGTAAGTGACCTTCCCCCAACATCAGCCAACACTGACAGAGAAACCTTCATAAATTGCTAAACCAAATCCCTTAACACCTCCTGAGGAGCCCCTGAGGGATTGCACGCTCCAGATTTTGTGTCACATGACTTTTCCCCCCTAGATCTAAGTTGCGACCCCCCCTAAGCCCCCTGACCATCAGTTTTAAATTACTTTTTTCTTTTAGAAATTTCATTTTGCTGTGGTATTGTTCTAAACACGGGAAAAATGTGCTATTTTACAGGCATACTAAGGACACCCCCCAGGCACGATATTTAAAGGAATATTTCATTTTTATTGTTTCACTTTAAAGTGGAGGGCCACCTTAAAAAATAAATAGCATTAATATTCTTAAAAAAATAAAAAAATAAACATTAAAAAAAAAAAATGTTTAACTTACCAGAAACCCCTGTTGCTAGGCAGTCTTCCTAATCTGCCTCTTCCTACTCCGCGGGGATCTTCAGTCTTCTCTCCTCCTCGCGTTGTGTTCTGGGGAAGGTGGCGTGGTGTGTTCTGGGAACTGTGTGTGTCCCAGAACACAGCGCGCCCCATTCACAAAGCGCCGCACGACTCGCGCATGCGTAGTAGGAAACGGGCAGCAAGGCTCCACTGCCTGTTTCCCTTAGTGAGGATGGCGGCACCGGGACACGATACGAGGGACATATCGGCCTGGGGGGGGGGGGCGACATTGCAGGCACCCTGGACAGGTAAGTGTCCTTATTAAAAGTCAGCAGCTACAGTGTTCGTAGCTGCTGACTTTTAAAAAAAAAAAAATCTTTGCGCTGGAACGCCCCTTTAAGCATTATTAAAATCACTGCTCCTGAAAAAACGGCCATTTTTAAAACTTTTTTGCATTGATACATGTCCCCTGGGGCAGGACCCGGGTCCCCATGCCGTTTTTTTTTCAATGATTTTTATCTATATTGCATGGATCTGGCAATTCATTCCAGCCGCAAGCAGTTTTAAATGAGATTTTTTTCGTTTAGAAATTGAATTTTGCTGCATTTTTGTTCTAAACACAGGAAAGATGCGCTACTTTGCAGGCATACTAAGGACACACCCCCCCCCCCCCGGCACAATATTTAAAGGAATATTTCATTTTTATTGTTTCGCTTTAAGCATTATTAAAATCTGCTATTTATTTGCATTGTCCACTCTATGGTGGCCACCAAAGGTAACTCAGTGTTGCAGTGTCCATTCAGACTACTGCTCCCCTGATAACAGATACAGAGTCTGCAGAGGAACAATGTTCCTCCTATCTTCTCTTCTATCTGTACAGCGGCACAGCAACACAGTGCCACCTACAAAACGAAGGGATAAACGGCATCTGCCTACAAGTAAATCAGACAAATTTCTAACTTTCTTATATAATATACTATAATTCCAATTCAAATAAAGTTGTTAAAGAAAAAAACAAGATGAGGTGTGGGCTGGCAATCCCACAGGGCCACTTCTTTATTTATTTATTTTTTGGCTCAAAAAAACAGTTTAATCAAACTTTAATATTACACTTTAGATACAGGAATACAAATTAGTATACATCTGTATGTCTCTTGTTATTTCATTAACCGGTTCCCGACCGGCTTGCGTACATATACTGCAGCACAACGGCACCACTGCATGAAACCCTGTATATATACAGGGTTCCTTTAAGAGCCGCCAGAGGGCACGCGTGCGCCCGCTGCACACCAGGGGACACGATGTGCATGGCCGGCGGTCGCGATCACCGCCGGCCACGAGCGATCGCGTGCACGAGCATCAGCACAGGGATTTGTGTATAGCTCAAAAACTAAAAACCACAGAGGTGACCAAATAGCACCAAAAGAAAGCACTATTTGTCGGAAAAAAGGATGCAAATTTTGTTTGGGTACAGCATTGCATGACTGCGCAATTACCCGTTAAAGCTACGCAGTGCCAAATTGTAAAAAATGCTCTGGTTAGGAAGGGGGTAAAACCTGAAGTGGTTAACATGGTTAGCATCAACCATGCTGCACTAGAATGATGTACAATAGAACCCAGGCTCTCAGCTCACTGATTCCCATGGCAACAATTCCATATGATAAGCACGAGTCACATCCAATGAGGAATACCATACGCCAGTGAAGCCAATAAAGGTTTTACTCCGTAAAGGAAATAGGCAGTAATTGCATATGTGGATGGAGATCATTTTCTCATGGATCTAACAATACATCCTTTTTAATGACAAGTATTTGCAATAAGCAGACACATGGATTGGATAGACGTTCCACTGTAATATAAAGGGATTTATATGAAGCTTAAAGGAAATCTGTCACCAAGAAAAGAGCGATTTAACATGCAACAGTCAACTAATTAAATGTAGCACTATATTTTCCCAGTCTGTCAGTGTCCCAGGCTAATGCTAAAATGTAAAACAAAATCCAGTTTGTACAACTTTTGGATATTAATCTGCAGCAGGGACAGTGGGGTTGATTTACTAAAACAGGAGAGTGCAAAATCTTGTGCAGCTCTGCATAGAAACCAATTAGCTTCCATGTTTTCTTTGTCAAAGCTTAATTGAACAAGCTGAAGTTAGAAGTTGATTGGCTACCATATACAGCTGCACCTTATTTTGCACTCTCATGTTTTAGTAAATCAACCCCAGTGTCAAATACAAATAAACCCCATTGTGTACTTAAAAGTGCGGTATGCCTGTATTTTACTGTGGAGCCCAAGATGACAATGGTGGCCTCTTGTGCAATGCCCATCCAAGCACCCCTGATATTGGAGACAGGGGCAGCTAGTGCAGTGGAAGGGTGCAGGTGCAAGGAAGCTGGAGTAGTGAACAGAAGCTTGAAAACACAGAAGTACTTCCAGTTTCATCACTTGTTTCCTTTCCTCTGGTGATCATGATGTGCGTCCGGCTTTCCTCTGGGCCCCTTCCTCAGCTCCCGGGATGAACATTTTAAGCAGCCACCAGTTTTCATGTTCACATGGTCTAGACTTAATTGACATGTAAGTATTTATAAGTACTTAGTGGGATAATGGTTTTGGACTTCACTTTGTCTCGTTCCGGGGTTTGTGATGTGCTCAGGTCCTTCCTCCCGCCTATCTCTGTGATGGGGGTGGGGTTCGACCTTTGCACATCGGCATCATGCCAGCACGCTCCCACACGCGGCGTCGTTAGACACTGCGATGTGTGCTTGTGTTTTTCACATCTCACGTTGCGGCAGGGATGGGTGGACCTCCGGACGGAAGTGGAGGATCCTCCCACCCCTTACGCCGCCATTACATTGATACATGACGTTGGTGGGGACCCCACCCCCAGCCGTGAGTACTTCAGCCGGGACGAGCCGGCGGCTTCCTGCATTTGATTCCACCACAATGGAATGACTTTTATGTCCTACCCAGAGACTTCAGGTATGGAGGGAACTCCCCAGGATCACATTACACACACACATATACATGTGCCCACACACACATTCTTTCACATACACTCATGCCTCATTTACACCCATCTATTTGCAGTCTTAACACATCATACACACTTACACACACCTGCGTTCACACCCACATACATACATACATACACACATATTCATGTTTCTATTTACACTTCTATGCTTGCAGAGTCAAGACATTGACACTCCATTTTTGGATGTGCCCACATCAACTTATCACACTTCTCATGTTACATATTCCTTCTTTTCATTAACACTTGTTTCTTTGTCAATGCACTGTACGCACTTTATGGGCCATCATAAGTGCAGTCACATACACTTCATACACTTCATTCATGTATACCTCCAACCATGAGGCCGTTCTGTGACTGTTCTGTGACTGTCCGGTCCATTCCCTATTTGCTGGGTCCCAGGGCCCCTCACCCAGCCCACCCGATCCACCTGGGAGGACTTTAGGGGTGGAGAGAGGGGGAGGGGCTCTTCCGCTTCAACCCCCGGATGAGGGGTTTATTCTAAGCCATCTCCATTCCATCCTAGGAGCTGTTGAGTTATACCTATGCGTTATCCTATAGGTAAAGCATCCATTGCTAGACTATACCTTTCATCTCTCAGTTTGAGAGCATAATACACCAAACGCTTTTTTATTTATTGACTTACCCTTACATCCATTTATTCTGTAGCTAAATTCATGCATCCAACTCCTGATGATTGGCTTTAAACGCCAGGAAACGGTTGAGTCTACATTCAAGGGTGCCAAGCTAAGCTCATCTATAATCATGAATTTGAATTTGGTTTTGCCTTTATATCATGTATCGTTTGTATTCATCATTATAATTATGTATAATTGATTTACATGTCCATCATGGTTATTGCTGTTATCTGTACCAATCATGTCCATTTGTGATCAATATCAAATATGTTATCATTATTATTTATGTTTTTTCTCGTATACCTTATGCATCATATATTTATATATTATACATCATATATTTCTATATTATGCATCATATATTTCTATATTATGCATCATATATTTCTATATTATGCATCATATATTTCTATATTATGCATCATATATTTCTATATTATGCATCAAATTGTTTTTAAATTATCAATCAAATGTAATATAATTCTATGGACTGCCCATCGGGGATTGAGGTAATAAATCCATTTATAATAATAATTAAGTATTTGATTTAGCCATCTCCTACTAACAGAGACATGCCTCATATAAAGTCCTGTATCTATTTTCTCTTCGTTCTCGCATACTTAGTGGGATAAGTCTTTTAGCCATGCTAGACCTACCTCATTTAAAGTCCCAAACCCTCTTTTTCTTGATATCTGTCAACCTCACAGGAGGCGAGACTTTGTTACAGTGCCACCGGGCATTTCAGACCAAACCTCATGCGGTGTGTGGGACACACACAAGCATTCTGCAGGCCTCGCAAGAATACTGCAATCACTGAGCAGCAAATTATATCACCTGTGATGTGTTTCAGTTATTTTGCAAACCTGGCCTGTTAGTGGGTCCCGAGGATAGGAGTTGAGAACCACTGGCCTAGAGGATAGCAGGTTAGGCACTTTCCAATTTCTCAGTCCCTAGGAACAGTAATGGATTATGGCCAATGACCTCTTACCAGACCAGCGAAACTGCAGCCGATGGAATTCCGCTCAAGCTTGGCTTGCACACACGGTCACACAAAAGTTTGCTGAACTTTTGACCGTCAAAAACGCGGTGATGTATAACACTACGACGAGCCGAGAAAATGAAGTTCAATGCTTCCGAGCATGCGTCAAATTGTTTCCGAGCATGCATAGGAATTTTGCACGTCGGAATTGGTACAGACGATCGGAATATCCGATTAGAACTTTTTCCGACTGAAAAATTGAGAACCTGCTCTCAATCATTTGCTGGCGGGAATTCTGATGGAGCAAACACATGGTCGGCACAGGCTGCACGGCACAGGAGTGCAATACGCACAGACGGCACAGGAGTGCGATTACGCCACAGATGGCACAGGAGTGCGATACGCACAGACGGCACAGGAGTGCGATACACACAGACGGCAAAGGAGTGCGATATTTACAGACCTCACAGGAGTGCCATACTCACAGATGGCACAGAAGTGCCATACGCACAGGCGGCACAAGAGTGCCATACGCACAGACGGCACAGGTGTGTCATACTCACGGTGTGTCATACTCACAGAGTGCCATACAAACAGACGACACCGGAGTGTTATACGCACAGACGGCACAGGAGTGTGATACGCACAGACGGCAGAGGGTTCAGGAATGCGTATTGTACGGGTATTGGGCTGAGGTTTGATTGTTTTGCTGGGCTGACACGTGTGTGTTTCAGACAGTGCTCAGGAGTGTGCCATGCACATAGCATAGAGGTAACACACTGGCAGGTGTACAACAAATATTGCCTTCCCATTCCCAGTACAGACTATCCCCTTAAATTTCCCCAATAGAGACTTTTCACTACTCCTGGCTCTCCCTCAAGTCTGCAGAGATGGTATAGAATGCTGTGTGTGACTTATTTCTTACACCCCACTGTCTGTAGGGGGGAGAGTCAGGTGGACAAGCACTTGCTTATGTGTTAGCCTACTGCTCACCCCTTACAGCCTTCTACATAAATGGTAAGGGTAGCCATGTCAGGGGGAAGTCAGTGAGGAGCTCAAGTATGGGCTGATGTTGGGGCTATGGCAGGAATAGCTGACTCCTCAATGGCTGATGTTGGGGCTATGGCAAGGACAAGGAGGCAGGTTTATCCACTCTGACAACTGCAGGGGCCTGCACACTTGTCTCTGCTTGCATGGCAGAGGATGAGGAAGCTTTAGTAAGCCAGTCCACCACCTCCTCTACATGCTGTGGCTGGATAGCAAAGGCAAACTCACTAAACAGAGGAAATGATGCCCTGCCTGAGGACTGACCACCACGTCCACCTTTGCTTGTAGACACATTTGTTGCTGGCCCCCTTACAGTGCCAAGGGAATGTCTGCCTCTCCTTGTTGTCCTCCCAGACATTATTGGGAGGGAGGGGGCGGTGCTTATAATCAAATGTAAAGAAGAAGCTGAAATCTGTACGTAGATGCACTTTAATCAATGTAAAGAGGTGTTTGGTGCACTTTAATTTGAGTACTCACACTACACAGACACTTTCCATGGATACACTATAATATACTGCAATATAATGCGCCAAACGTACAGTGACGCACAGAACTATATGGCGTTAACTGGCAGTGACGCACATAAAAGTAAATGGCGTTAAACTTGCAGTAACGCACAAAATTATATGGAGTTAAACTGACAGTAACGCACACAGAACTATATGGTGTTAAACTATCAGTAACTCACACAGAACCATATGGCATTAAATTGGCAGTAATGCACACAGAACTATACAGTGTTAAACTGGCAGTAATGCACACAGAAGTAAATGGTGTTAAACTGGAAGTGACGCACACAAAAGTAAATGGCGTTAAACTGGCAGTAATGCACAAAACGATATGGTGTTAAACTGGCAGTAACGCACACAGAACTATATGGCGTTATACTGTCAGTAACGCACATTGAACTATATGACGTTAAACTGGCAGTGACGCACACAGAACTATATTGCGGTAAACTGGAAGTGATGCACACTGGCGTTAAACTGGCAGTAACGCAATCAAATAAACGGTGTTCAACCGTCACTACACTGACGCCATCTGAACTGTCCCTACTCTAGCTGCACACTATGCAAAGCTAAATGATGGTCCTCCTCACTATACTCACACTATCCCTAGACTGACACTAAACTAATAGACAATTGAAGCAAAATAGCACAGTATAGCACACTATCTAAGAGCACTGAACAGAGCCCTGTTCTATCTCTTTCCACGCCGAAATCACACTGAAAATGGCTGCCATGAAAGAATAGTTTTATACTGTGTGGCGGGAATGAGCCATGATTGGATAAAGTCATGATGACAGTGTCCAATCATGACTCTGACAGTGCTCTGTGCCCTGATTGACTGAAGCTTTCACTGCTTCAGCCAATCAGGGCTTGTAATGCATTCATTGTGGTCAGTACGGGGGCTATTTGCTGAACGTCCGAACAGCATCCCTAGTTACCAGAACTGGTATCTTCTTTTCCCTCTACCAATGTTACAGTGAAAACTGAGAAATTCTTGATTTGATCATCAAACAATAACAATCCAACAGAGGGTCTAACTTTAGTACACCCTATCCAAAATTAAAAATAAAGTTTCAGGTTTAAATATAATTAAAGCTGCAATAGTTTTTGATTTTTAAATAATTATTTAAATCTACATAACTCCTAATTTATCAGTTATATAATTTTTTGGTATGTATTACTATTATAATCATTAATGTATTCATTCATACATTATTAATATGTTACTAACTAGTGCTTTACTATGCATTAATTCGTTAAAACTTATTCAATAATCAGTTTAATTATTTTAATAATACATTTTAATTCCAATAAAGTTTTTTCTTAGTTGTATTCCCTGTACCCCGTGGAAAATTATCATATTTGCCACATACAGATAAATGTATCTAAAAAGTATAATTTTTCTATAATTTAAAATGTTGCAAATCTTAAAAATGCAAACAAAAAAAGGTAATGAGTAATTCACAATTTGCATTTAAAGACAATGTTTTCCAAAATGCATATAACCACAGAGGTGAACAAGGGCTTGTTTTAGGGATGAGCCGAACACCCCCGGGTTCGGTTCGAACCAGAACCTTCGAACGGACCGAAAGTTGCGCGAATTTTCGAACCCTATACGTTATAATGGACGCGAACGTTCGAAATCAAAAGTGCTAATTACAACGGCCAATATGCATGTTAATGTCATAAAACAGGTTTGGGGACCCGGGTCCTGCCCCAGGGGACATATATCAATGCAAAAAAAACTTTTAAAAACTAACGTTTTTTCGGGAGCAGTCATTTTAATGATGCATAAAGTGAAAAAAAAAAAAGTGAAATTTTCCTTTAAATATGGTACCTGGGGGGTGTCTAAAGTATGCCTGTGAAGTGGCATGTGTTTCCCGTGTTTAGAACTGTCCTTGCACAAAATGACATTTGTAAAGGTAAAAAAAGAAGCCATTTAAAAACACTTGCGGCTTTAATGGCATGTCTTGTCCTGGCCGCCATATGGCTGAAAATCCTTGAGAAAAATGGCATGGCTACCCCATCACCCCCCCCCCCCCCACCCCCGCCCCTTTGGGTCTTGTATGGATATTAAGGGGGACCCCGCACCCAAAATAAAACCCTATACCTACAACCCTATATACTCTGAACAGCAGTATATAGGTGGTGCAAACAAGACACGGACTGTAGGTTTGTTCTTAAGTAGAATCTGAACACGTACATTATGAAGTGTAGCTCCATCCCAAAAAAATCTATTTTTAAGCTTTTTGGAGAACATAGGGAGGGGTTATCACCCCTGTAACATTTGCTGTCTTTGCACATCTGTTCAGAACATGTCACCTCACTTTCCGTCCCAATGACAAATGTTTTTGGAAAAGTGGGGTTTGAATTGAAACAAGGATTGGTGATAAAGCATCAGTAGAGAGGAGATACCTTTTTCCCAAATTAAATCTAACAGGATAGAATTTCCCTTCCTAGGGGTAGATTTCCTCTCACTTCCTGTTTTCTCTTTCCGTTTGCAAGTAGGAGTCGTTTGTAAGTTGGATGTTTGAAAGTAGGGGCCTGGCGTATATACTCTGCAGAAATTTGCCCTATTAGATGTTGGTGTAGCCACAAGACTGGTGGGCACAGGAATGGGCCCTGCTGTGAGTTAATAGATCAAGATTTGTACTTGCATGCACCTGTTGAACTGGGCAGAAAAATTGGGCCTTTGGTGGTGGTGGTGGTGGTGGTGGTGGACGGTGTTGCCACAAGACTGTAAGCTCTCACAGTTACTCTTGGTGGGCGCAGGAATGGGCCCTGCTGTGAGTTATTAGATCAAGATTTGTAATTGCATGCACCTGTTGAACAGGGCAGAAAAATTGGGCCTTTGGTGGTGGTGGTGGTGGTGGTGGACGGTGTTGCCACAAGACTGTAAGCCCTCACAGTTACTCTTGGTGGGCGCAGGAATGGGCCCTGCTGTGAGTTATTAGATCAAGATTTGTAATTGCATGCACCTGTTGAAAAGGGCAGAAAAATTGGGCCTTTGGCGGTGGTGGTGGACGGTGTTGCCACAAGACTGTAGGCCCTCATAGTTACTCTTGGTGGGCGCAGGAATGGGCCCTGCTGTGAACTATTAGATCAAGATTTGTAATTACACGCCCCTGTTAAACAGGGGCTGAAAAATTGTGCCTTAGACATTGGTGCTGGTGCCACAACACTGCAACCCCTCACAGATACTGTACTCTTAGCACAGCAATGAGACCTGTTGCAAAGCATTGCCTAAAAAATGTAATTACACGCCCCAACAGGGGCTGAAAAATTGTGCCTTAGGCACTGGTGCCACAACACTGCAACCCCTCACAGATACTGTACTTGGAGCACAGCAGTCACACGTGTTGCGAAGCATTTTTTAAAAAAAATTGTAATTACACGCCCCTGTTAAACAGGGGCTGAAAAATTGTGCCTTAGGCACTGGTGCTGGTGCCACAACACTGCAACCCCTCACAGATACTGTACTTGGAGCACAGCAGTCACACGTGTTGCGAAGCATTTTTTTTAAAAAATTGTAATTACACGCCCCTGTTAAACAGGGGCTGAAAAATTGTGCCTTAGGCACTGGTGCTGGTGCCACAACACTGCAACCCCTCACAGATACTGTACTTGGAGCACAGCAGTCACACGTGTTGCGAAGCATTTTTTTTAAAAAAAATTGTAATTACACGCCCCTGTTAAACAGGGGCTGAAAAATTGTGCCTTAGGCACTGGTGCTGGTGCCACAACACTGCAACCCCTCACAGATACTGTACTTGGAGCACAGCAGTCACACGTGTTGCGAAGC
Source organism: Lithobates sylvaticus (assembly GCA_028564925.1). Lineage (NCBI taxonomy): Eukaryota > Metazoa > Chordata > Amphibia > Anura > Ranidae > Lithobates > Lithobates sylvaticus. The sequence goes on from CM053029.1 coordinate 90,585,975, forward strand.
ATTTTTTTAAAAAAAAATTGTAATTACACGCCCCTGTTAAACAGGGGCTGAAAAATTGTGCCTTAGGCACTGGTGCTGGTGCCACAACACTGCAACCCCTCACAGATACTGTACTTGGAGCACAGCAGTCACACGTGTTGCGAAGCATTTATTAAAAAAATTGTAAGTACACGCCCCTGTTATACAGGGGCTGAAAAATTGTGCCTTAGGCACTGGTGTGGTGGCATGGATCATTGAGGAGGAGGAAGAGGATAGTCAGTGAACATAACAGGACAGTCACTCAGCATAGGCAGTCTTGAAGGGATGTGACATTATAAATTATTCCGTTATATCCGCTTCAGGTGCCTGGTAGCTGGTGGTGATCCAAGACTGATTCATTTTGATGAAGGTCAGTCGATCAACCGAGTCGGTGGACAGGCGCACCCTATGATCGGTGACAAATCCTCCAGCAGCACTGAATGTGCGTTCGGAAAGAACGCTGGAGGCAGGACAGGCCAGTAGCTCAATTGCATACTGTGCAAGCTCTGGCCAGTGATCCATCCTCAGGACCCAGTAAGCCAGAGGATTTTCGGTGGGAAAGGTGTCCAAGTCTGACCTTGCCCCAAGGTATTCCTGCACCATGTATATCAGACGCTGGCGATGGTTGCTGGAACCGATCATACCTTGGGGCTGCGGACTAAAAAATTGTCTGAACGCATCGGTCAGACGTCCACCTTCCCCACCGCTCCTTCTGCTACTGACCGAAGCCTCAGCAACTCGTCGCCCAGGACCAGGAGTTTGTAACCTCCCAGTTTCTGGGAACGCGTTGCACAGACCTTTCTGCAAGGCCTCCCTGAGATGTCTCATCCTCTGCTCCCTCTGCGACGGCAAGATAAGGTCCGCAACCTTACCCTTGTACCGTGGATCAAGGAGAGTGGCCAGCCAGTAATGGTCCCTCTCCTTGATCCGAAGAACACGAGGATCCTTCCGCAGGCTTTGCAGGATCAGGGAGGCCATGCAGCGTAGGTTAGCTGAGGCATTCGGTCCGGAGTCTTCTGGGTCACTGAGGATGACATGATCGCCAGCCACCTCCTCCCAGCCACGTACAAGTCCACTGGTTTGTTGGGACTGTACATCATCCCTAAAAGACTGCTGCTGCTGATGCTGAGTGCCAGGCTCCACCTCCATGCTCACACACTCCTCCTCCTCCTCCTCCTCCTCCTCATCCTCTTCCTGTGTGATGGGTGGGACAGAAGGAACACTGTCCGGATAAAGGGGGCCTTGAGAGGCAAGGAAGTCCTCCTCTTCCTGCCTCTGTTCTGCCTCAAGTGCCCTGTCCATTATCCCATGCAGCGTATGCTCCAACAGGTGGCAAGAGGTACAGTGTCACTGATGCATGCACTGTCACTGCTCACCATCCACGTGGCCTCCTCAAATGGTGAGAGGACAGTGCATGCATCCCTGATCATGCTCCACTGACGTGGGGAAAAAAACCAAGCTCCCCTGACCCTGTCCTGGTGCCGTAGTCGCAAAGGTACTCATTGATGGCCCTCTGCTGCGTGTGCAGTCGCTGCAGCATGGCCAACGTTGAGTTCCACCTGGTGGGCATGTCACATATTAGGCGGTTCTTGGGCAGGTTCAGCTCCTTTTGCAGCTCAGTCAGCCGAGCACTGGCATTATAAGATCGGCGGAAATGCACACAGACTTTCCTGGCCTGCCTCAGGACATCCTGTGAACAAGCCTGGGAACCTGCCCAAGAACCGCTGCACCACCAGGTTGAGGACGTGAGCCATACAGGGCACATGGGTGAGCTGCCCCTGTCGCAGGGCGGAGAGGAGGATGGTGCCATTGTCAGAAACGACCATTCCTGGCTTAAGCTGGCATGGCGTCAACCACCTCTCGGCCTGCCCCTGCAGAGCTGCCAGAACCTCTGGCCCAGTGTGGCTCCTGTCCCCCAAACACACCAGCGCAAGCACGGCATGGCATCTTTTTGCCTGCGTACTTGCGTAGCCCCTTGTACGCCTACGGAGCACCGCTGGTTCCGAGGACAGAGCACTGGAGGAAGAAGAAGAGGAGGGGGTGGAGGAGAGAGGTGTGTCACAACCAGTAGCAGTAGTAGCGTTTTGGAGGCGTGGTGGCGGAACAACCTCCAACACTACTGCACCTTGTCCTGCATCCCTCCCAGCTGCCAATAGAGTGACCCAATGGGCCGTGAAAGAAAGGTAACGTCCCTGTCCATGCCTGCTGGACCATGAGTCAGCGGTAATATGCACCTTACCGCTGACCGCCCTGTCCAGCGAGGCATGGACATTGCCTTCCACATGCCGGTAGAGAGATGGAATCGCCTTCCGTGAGAAAAAGTGGCGTTTGGGAACCTGCCACTGAGGAACCGCACATTGAACAAACTCACGGAAGGGGGCCGAGTCTACCAACTGAAAAGGCAGCAGTTGAAGTGCTAGCAATTTAGCCAAGCTAGAATTCAACCGCTGGGCATGTGGATGGCTGGGAGTGTACTTCTTTCGACGGTCCAGCAGCTGGGGCAGGGAAATTTGCCTGCTACTATCGGACGTCGGTGTACTGCAAGTACTTGGTTGTGACACACCTAATTCTACACCTTCAGTCCTCTCACAGCAGCTTTCAGAGAGGACTGAAGATGTAGTGGGGATGGAGATCCCAGCTGATGAGGAGCAAGGAGAGGTCCGCTTAGTTCTTTGGTGTGGGTCTTTTATGTGTGCCTGCCAACGAGCTGCATGGCAGGTCGACATATGTCTGGTCATGCTTGTGGTGCCCAAGCGGCTGATGTTTTGGCCACGCGAGATACGCTTGAGACAAATATTGCAATAAGCAGTGGTGCGATCTGATGCACTCGTCTCAAAAAAGGCCCACACCAAAGAACTTTTCTGATAACGTGCAGAGGCAGCGCCCTGCACAGGCGGAGCTCTGCGGTGTTGTACAGTTGCTGTGCTGGCCTCTAGCTGGCCTCCAGGGGGCATCCTGCCTCGTTGGACATGTGACGTCGAATCCTCCTCCTCCTCGTCCTCCTCCTCATCCTATCTCCCTCCAGGCACCCACGTGGCGTCAGTGACCTCATCATCCCCTCCCTCTTCACCACTAGAGCAAACCTGGCAGTAAGCTGCAGCTGGTGGAACAGTACTGCCAGATTGCTGTCCTTCAGCATCCCCTCTCTCTGCGCGCACACTACTGACTTCCTCAAGCTGGGTATCATCATCCGAGCCTTTGAATCGTTGGGCATCCTCCTGGAGCATGTACCCAACACTGTGCTCAAAGAGTTCGGGGGACTCCTCAGGAGGACATGGTGGGTCTAGGGAAGGGGTGGCTGATGATGCCATTGAGTACGCGTTGGCAGCTGCTCTGCCAGTACCCTGAGCCTGGGTGAGAGAGGATGAGGAGGATGAGGAGGGCTTGGTCATCCATTCTACCAAGCCTTCAGCATGATGCGGCTCCACATGTCCAGCTGCCGAAAACAAAGACGCGCGTGTCCCATGGTCACGTGCTGATGACGATGCACGACCACATCCACGGCCACGTCCACTAGAAACAGAGCCTGCCTGCCCTGTGTTCTTGGCTCTGCACGCTCTGCCTCCCCTTGGCGGTCTTCCAGCCATTGTAGTCGGTAGTCCTGTGGGTGCTGCTGAGAAGAAAATATAGGAGCTCTGTGTGATGCCACTAACACACTAGAAGTCCTATGGGTGCTTCTGCAAAGAAAATATAGGAGCTCTGTGTGATGCTACTAACACACTAGAAGTCCTGTGGGTGCTGCTGAGAAGAAAATATAGGAGCTCTGTGTGATGCCACTAACACACTAGAAGTCCTATGGGTGCTTCTGCAAAGAAAATATAGGAGCTCTGTGTGATGCCACTAACACACTAGAAGTCCTGTGGGTGCTGCTGAGAAGAAAATATAGGAGCTCTGTGTGATGCCACTAACACACTAGAAGTCCTATGGGTGCTTCTGCAAAGAAAATATAGGAGCTCTGTGTGATGCCACTAACACACTAGAAGTCCTGTGGGTGCTGCTGAGAAGAAAATATAGGAGCTCTGTGTGATGCCACTAACACACTAGAAGTCCTATGGGTGCTTCTGCAAAGAAAATATAGGAGCTCTGTGTGATGCCACTAACACACTAGAAGTCCTGTGGGTGCTGCTGAGAAGAAAATATAGGAGCTCTGTGTGATGCCACTAACACACTAGAAGTCCTATGGGTGCTTCTGCAAAGAAAATATAGGAGCTCTGTGTGATGCCACTAACACACTAGAAGTCCTGTGGGTGCTGCTGAGAAGAAAATATAGGAGCTCTGTGTGATGCCACTAACACACTAGAAGTCCTATGGGTGCTTCTGCAAAGAAAATATAGGAGCTCTGTGTGATGCCACTAACACACTAGAAGTCCTGTGGGTGCTGCTGAGAAGAAAATATAGGAGCTCTGTGTGATGCCACTAACACACTAGAAGTCCTATGGGTGCTTCTGCAAAGAAAATATAGGAGCTCTGTGTGATGCCACTAACACACTAGAAGTCCTATGGGTGCTGCTGAGAAGAAAATATAGGAGCTCTGTGTGATGCCACTAACACACTAGAAGTCCTATGGGTGCTTCTGCAAAGAAAATATAGGAGCTCTGTGTGATGCCACTAACACACTAGAAGTCCTATGGGTGCTTCTGAGAAGAAAATATAGGAGCTCTGTGTGATGCCACTAACACACTAGAAGTCCTGTGGGTGCTTCTGAGAAGAAAATATAGGAGCTCTGTGTGATGCCACTAACACACTAGAAGTCCTATGGGTGCTTCTGCAAAGAAAATATAGGAGCTCTGTGTGATGCCACTAACACACTAGAAGTCCTATGGGTGCTGCTGGAAGAAAATATAGGAGCTCTGTGTGATGCCACTAACACACTAGAAGTCCTAGGGGTGCTTCTGGAAGAAAATATAGGAGCTCTGTGTGATGCCACTAACACACAATTGAAGTCCTATGGGTGCTTCTGGGAAGAAAATATAGGAGCTCTGTGTGATGCCACTAACACACTAGAAGTCCTGTGGGTGCTTCTGAGAAGAAAATATAGGAGCTCTGTGTGATGCCACTAACACACTAGAAGTCCTATGGGTGCTTCTGGAAGAAAATATAGGAGCTCTGTGTGATGCCACTAACACACTAGAAGTCCTGTGGGTGCTTCTGAGAAGAAAATATAGGAGCTCTCTGTGATGCCACTAACACACTAGAAGTCCTATGGGTGCTTCTGGGAAGAAAATATAGGAGCTCTGTGTAATGGGACTAACACACTACAAGTCCTATGGGTGCTTCTGGGAAGAAAATATAGGAGCTCTGTGTGATGGCACTAACACACAATAGAAGTCCTATGGGTGCTTCTGGGAAGAAAATATAGGAGCTCTGTGTGATTTGACTAACACACTGCAAGTCCTATGGGTGCTTCTGGGAAGAAAATATAGGAGCTCTGTGTGATGCCACTAACACACAATTGAAGTCCTATGGGTGCTTCTGGGAAGAAAATATAGGAGCTCTGTGTGATGCCACTAACACACTAGAAGTCCTATGGGTGCTTCTGGGAAGAAAATATAGGAGCTCTGTGTGATGCCACTAACACACTACAAGTCCTATGGGTGCTTCTGGGAAGAAAATATAGGAGCTCTGTGTGATGCCACTAACACAGTACAAGTCCTATGGGTGCTTCTGGAAGAAAATATAGGAGCTCTGTGTGATGGCACTAACACACAATTGAAGTCCTATGGGTGCTTCTGGGAAGAAAATATAGGAGCTCTGTGTGATGGGACTAACACACTACAAGTCCTATGGGTGCTTCTGGGAAGAAAATATAGGAGCTCTGTGTGATGCCACTAACACACAATTGAAGTCCTATGGGTGCTTCTGGGAAGAAAATATAGGAGCTCTGTGTGATGGGACTAACACACTACAAGTCCTATGGGTGCTTCTGGGAAGAAAATATAGGAGCTCTGTGTAATGCCACTAACACACTACAAGTCCTATGGGTGCTTCTGGGAAGAAAATATAGGAGCTCTGTGTGATGGCACTAACACACAATTGAAGTCCTATGGGTGCTTCTGGGAAGAAAATATAGGAGCTCTGTGTGATGGGACTAACACACTACAAGTCCTATGGGTGCTTCTGGGAAGAAAATATAGGAGCTCTGTGTGATGGGACTAACACACTACAAGTCCTATGGGTGCTTCTGGGAAGAAAATATAGGAGCTCTGTGTGATGCCACTAACACACTACAAGTCCTATGGGTGCTTCTGGGAAGAAATTATAGGAGCTCTGTGTGATGGGACTAACACACTACAAGTCCTATGGGTGCTTCTGGGAAGAAAATATAGGAGCTCTGTGTGATGGCACTAACACACAATTGAAGTCCTATGGGTGCTTCTGGGAAGAAAATATAGGAGCTCTGTGTGATGGCACTAACACACAATTGAAGTCCTATGGGTGCTTCTGGGAAGAAAATATAGGAGCTCTGTGTGATGGGACTAACACACTACAAGTCCTATGGGTGCTTCTGGGAAGAAAATATAGGAGCTCTGTTTGATGGGACTAACACACTACAAGTCCAATGGGTGCTTCTGGGAAGAAAATATAGGAGCTCTGTGTGATGGGACTAACACACTACAAGTCCTATGGGTGCTTCTGGGAAGAAAATATAGGAGCTCTGTGTGATGCCACTAACACACAATTGAAGTCCTATGGGTGCTTCTGGGAAGAAAATATAGGAGCTCTGTGTGATGGGACTAACACAGTACAAGTCCTATGGGTGCTTCTGGGAAGAAAATATAGGAGCTCTGTGTGATGGGACTAACACACTACAAGTCCTATGGGTGCTTCTGGGAAGAAAATATAGGAGCTCTGTGTGATGCCACTAACACACTACAAGTCCTATGGGTGCTTCTGGGAAGAAAATATAGGAACTCTGTGTGATGCCACTAACACAGTACAAGTCCTATGGGTGCTTCTGGGAAGAAAATATAGGAACTCTGTGTGATGCCACTAACACAGTACAAGTCCTATGGGTGCTTCTGGGAAGAAAATATAAGAACTCTGTGTGATGCCACTAACACAGTACAAGTCCTATGGGTGCTTCTGGGAAGAAAATATAGGAGCTCTGTGTGATGGGACTAACACACTACAAGTCCTATGGGTGCTTCTGGGAAGAAAATATAGGAACTCTGTGTGATGCCACTAACACAGTACAAGTCCTATGGGTGCTTCTGGGAAGAAAATATAGGAACTCTGTATGATGCCACTAACACAGTACAAGTCCTATGGGTGCTTCTGGGAAGAAAATATAGGAACTCTGTGTGATGCCACTAACACAGTACAAGTCCTATGGGTGCTTCTGGGAAGAAAATATAGGAACTCTGTGTGATGCCACTAACACAGTACAAGTCCTATGGGTGCTTCTGGGAAGAAAATATAGGAACTCTGTGTGATGCCACTAACACAGTACAAGTCCTATGGGTGCTTCTGGGAAGAAAATATAGGAACTCTGTGTGATGCCACTAACACAGTACAAGTCCTATGGGTGCTTCTGGGAAGAAAATATAGGAACTCTATGTGATGCCACTAACACAGTACAAGTCCTATGGGTGCTTCTGGGAAGAAAATATAGGAACTCTGTGTGATGCCACTAACACAGTACAAGTCCTATGGGTGCTTCTAGGGAAGAAAATATAGGAACTCTGTGTGATGCCACTAACACAGTACAAGTCCTATGGGTGCTTCTGGGAAGAAAATATAGGAACTCTGTGTGATGCCACTAACACAGTACAAGTCCTATGGGTGCTTCTGGGAAGAAAATATAGGAACTCTGTGTGATGCCACTAACACAGTACAAGTCCTATGGGTGCTTCTGTGAAGAAAATATAGGAACTCTGTGTGATGCCACTAACACAGTACAAGTCCTATGGGTGCTTCTGGGAAGAAAATATAGGAACTCTGTGTGATGTCACTAACACAGTACAAGTCCTATGGGTGCTTCTGGGAAGACAATATAGGAACTCTGTGTGATGCCACTAACACAGTACAAGTCCTATGGGTGCTTCTGGGAAGACAATATAGGAACTCTGTTTGATGCCACTAACACAGTACAAGTCCTATGGGTGCTTCTGGGAAGAAAATATAGGAGCTCTGTTTGCTGCCACTAACACACTAGAAGTCCTATGGGTGCTTTTGGGGTGCAGTGCTGTACTAACAGCACTGCGGTTGGTACTACTGAAATACTGTACTAACAGTAAGACACGTACCAGACTAATCCCCAGCAGCAGCTAAAAACACACTAACCAGCAGCAGCAATGGACGATCAATGACAGGTAGCAATGGTTTAGCAAATAAATAGCCAATGGTTTAGCAAAGTAGAGCAAATCTTTCTATATGAATCTAGCAAAGAGTGACACAGAATCAGCCTGATCTCTCCTAAAGCCGGAACTCATGTGACCGGCGCCGACGGCGTGGCGGCCTTTTAAATGAGGGGGCGTGTACTAAAGCCCCTGAGCTGTAATTGGCTACAGGCGTCCTGCCTGTAGCCAATTATGGCTCTCCGAGTTTCCGGCGCTGTGATTGGCCAAGCATGCGGGGTCACAGTGCATGCTTGGCCAATCATCAGCCAGCAATGCACTGCGCCGGCCGCGCCGGCCGCAATGCATTGCGGGGCCGCTCGCATCACACGAATGTGATGCGAGCGGCCAAAATAGTTCTGGGCTCGCCGAGCGAGCGAACACCCGGTGCTCGATGCGAACATGGGTTCGCATCGAGCACCGGGCCCATCCCTA